>RXOD01004542.1:0-20780 GCA_005223375.1 Amoebophrya sp. AT5.2
CGAGGACGAAAACAAAGCGCCCGCGCCGCCCCGCGAGAAGAAGTATGTGCAGCTCCCGATAAAGGTCGTGGAAAAGGCGCACAACGAAGTTTGCCAGAAAATGCTGAACACGGCTTACAACTGGAATGGCGGCGGTAAAAAGTCGCAGTGTGATACTATTTTCGTTTGCTTCTAAAAATAGTAGGTACTAACTTCCGTGACCGTATCCGTAACCGTATGTGTATCGACCTAAATCAAACAGTCAACAATCGAATCAGCCAAAAAAAGCCAAAAATCGTTTGAATCTCTCAATCCATCGACCTGTTTCTCTGCCACCATAGGGACTTCGCTCGGCAACGCGCTGTTCGAGCGCCACCTCTTCCCGTACATAGACAAGGTTGCGGAAAAGATGCGCGAGGCCATCCTCTCCGCGCTCGCCATCCCATCTACGAATGACGACTCCAAGACGGCGAAACAAAAAGCCCAAGCCGCACTTACCAAGAAGAAGGTTCTCGAGAAAGCGGACAATCTGTATCTGGAGCAGTTCGAGTACTTGCTGGGAATGGCGCTGTTCTTCGTGAACGACGGGATCAGTTTGATCGAAGACAACGAAATCTATGAGGAGGAAGAATTCGCGCGGTTTTTTTCTGGCTTTAAGCAGTACTGGTGGCAGCTACTCGTGATTGCGGACCTGCCGCAGGCGGAGGTGGATGTAGCCGCGGACAACAGCAAGGACGGTGAGAGGAATGCTGTAGAGGCGAAAGAGAAAGAGCCGTCCACGTTTCGCAACAAGCTGGGCCTGCGCAACAAGGAAGACGACCAGGCGGTGATGGAGTTTTTGTACGATTTGCAAACGGAGATGAACCGGGCACTGCAGGAATTCAGCGAGTTTCACGAGAAGGAGATTAAGGTGGAGATCGTGCAGAAGAAAGCAGATGGAGGATTCGAATTGGTGGCTGAGGAGGAAGAAGATGAAGACGAGGAAGACATCTTTCCGTTCGAGGATGCAGAGAACGTGCTGGAATTCCTGATGGCAGCGGCGGGCGTTGCGCAGATGAAGTAGGCCGTTTCGTGAGAAGAAGTTTTGGAGCTTGTTTTTTGATTCTGAGTGATTGAGTTAGTTTTACAGTTGCTATATGCCATTGACTCAATTGAGTTTTGTACAGTTACAGCCCTAAGATGTGCGATTTTTCACTGTGCTGAATCATCAGCAATTCCAATCGAGACTATGCAAACGCGGAACTCATTTATTAGACGCAAATACCAGAATCAGTATCAATCCTGGAACTAAAAAAATGTGTCAGCAGGACGAGAAGTTCGAGCATTGTGCTGAAGAATCGAAAAGAAATCTGAAGAGCTAAACGAACTTTCAACGGAGCTGACTCAGGCGCTCGACCTACAAGCATATTCATTTGTGCTTCGCGGAAACATACGCAGAGTCATGATGTCGGTGCTCGACAGAGCAGGAGCACGTTCACGGAAATAAATTGTCCTGGGTTGGTTCTGTTGCCATGCCTCTACTTGGTATGGAAAGGAGCTTTTTCGGAAGAGGAGGACCTCGTGGTGGTTGTCTGATGAAGGATTCCAAGGAGTAGTATAGCTGTGGGCCAGCAGCGCAGTCCTCCATGGGACACCGTTGTCCGCCCGCCGTGGACTTGGTGCGTTCAAAGGTTTCGTGTTTCACTCCAGTCAGGACCAGGATCAGCCTCTATCGTGGGGGGTTCGCCATGAAAAGACGGAGGCGATCACGTTTTTCCAATGTTGCCAGTGGAAAGTGGGGTTAAGTAAAATGGCCGCGTGCAACTCCTCGTGGTGGTTCCACATACAGCAACTCTGTGAGAGAGAGAGAGAGTGGAGGGCCGATGTGTAGCTATAGCGGCGATTTTTTCGGCTCGTCTTACACTCGGGACTTGAAAAAGTTTTCGCCATGTCTTGTGCCGCGGAACAAGCGCAAGACCGTTTTCGCGACGCTGGCGATCGCGTTCGCAAGCGCGGCCGCTGCACAAAGGGAGCACCCGGGAACAAAAATCGGAAGCGCGAGCGTCGAGTCCTCAGCGTCAACCTCGTATTTGCATTGGTACGGGGTGCAACCGCGAGGCACGTGCCGACGGTTGTACGATTTTTTCGACCGGACCACTCTTGTGTGGGAGGACTGGTTCCGGCGCGAGTGCTCCCGTGCGCGTAACAAGAATCCCGTGTACTACGAAAATGCGACCCACTCAGGCTCCGTCTTCGCCTTCGACCGCTACTTGAAGCGCTTATACCTCCGGGACGGGGCGAGGAGAAAGGCAATCGGGCCCGTACCAGGTGGAAAAGAAAATGATGAGACCGCGCCGCCGGCAGCGCGCGCCATGTTCGACAAAGATCTCTTCCGCGTCGAGTACCAGATGCCTCGGAGGCGGCTCGCGAAAGGCGACAGAGCCGCACTTTCGGGAAGCAAGAACTTGCATCCGCAAAACAGCGTGGATTTGGAAAAGTACCAGTGCAAGGCATGGGATCCGCGACCGGAGCAGCACGTCAACGTCTCGGTTGAGGCGCCGATCTGGGCCGTGATCAATCCGGTGCGCTCGGAAGTGACGTTTGAAGTGAAGAGCAGCTCTGTGACAGGAATCATGCGCCAGATACCAGTATTCGAGATCGTACCGAAATCGGAACAACCTGGTGGATCGCAGTTGCCAGAACAACCGCGAGAAGCCGACGGATCGGCCGAAGCGAGCAGTGCCTACGACGTTCGTGCTGGGCGTTACAAGCCCCTGTTGAGCCGTTTCGACCGGTCCTCGAAGACTGGTAACTACACGATCTTCCTCCCCCAGGACACGTACGAGGACCGGTTTAATGGCAGTTCGTTCCAGCAGACGATGGGGCTGAGCAGAGGGTGTGACTCGCACCTCGGGCTGTGGTCGAACGACACGCGGCCGGATGTGAAGTGCTATCTGGACAACCTGGGCGAAATGCTGCACTTCGACGAAAGCACCTCCGTGCTGGACTGGGGCTCCGGCTGTGGGCACCAGCTGGCGTACCTCGCGGGGACCTTCGGCGTGTCCGGACTGGGGATTGAGCCGGTGGCGGGAGCAGTGGCGAGCGCGATCGAAAGGTACGAGGGACAGTACACAAAGACACTACCGACATCCGGGTCTACTTCGGCAGCGGAAGCTGAGGTCTTCGCGAAGGGCGGTTCGTTATGGCACGGGCAGATGTTTTTTCGCGGACGAGATCGAGAAGATGAAGCAAACCACGACCCGGAGCGCAAGTCGGCGAAAAGCGATTTAGCTGCCACTTCTTCAATCCGTTTTTGTCGCGAAAACGGCGCTGATCTTTCCCACCTGCCATCGAACAGTTTCACCCACGTACTTAGCTACGGCGCCCTGTACCACTTCGAAAACACCGCGCAGTGCGACGTGCTGCACCAGATGCTCCGGATCGCACGCGAAAAGGTGGTGATCGGGTGGCACGTAGACGCGCCGACGACTTACGGCGCGGCGACGTGTCCGCGCTGGGAGCGGTGCTTGGAGAATTTGAGGCTGAAAACAAGAGGTTTGTTTTACGGGGTGGTGGAGGTTTGTCTGCCCGAGAGGTGTATATTCGGAGCAAGCACATACGGTCTCCCGTTCGACTCCATCATCGTGCAGAAAGTATACGGCTGACTGTGTAAACGTTGAAGTCGCGGCCATTCTGACTCTGAGCTCAAGCTGCACACTGTCAAGATTCGGAAAATGGAGCGATACATCATCGTTCCGTCCTCGTCATCATTGAGAAGAGACAGACACAAACAAAAAGTTTTCGTGCGGCAGGAGCAGCTGAGGCTGGTGGAGAAAACGTGCCACCAACAAGGCAAAGTAAGTGATGCGAAAAAAAAACAACGGATAATCTCATGCTCATCTGCAAGTCCGTCAGCACATCGGGAAAAAAATGCGTGTTCGCGCTACGATTTTGTGCCCGTTTGAGAGTCGAGGCATACGCCAAGATAAAGATGAAGTACTCCAGTCTGCTATTGCTTCACTATTTATGAATTTTATTCGTAAAAAGCAAATGGAAAGGATTTAGTTTTTGCAGCCGTCGTCCTCGTCGACGAGGACAAAACATACAAATCGCATTGTACATACTAGTTGTTTGGCCGAGGTTTGTCGCTGTGCGTCGACACCTTGCGCCGGTTGCTGGACCTTGGTTGTTCAGCCTACGTACATTTTTTCAGCGAGCCAAGCCATCTTCGCAGAAGGGACAACGCCATGCGCCTGCTTGTGGGTGCGATTTCTCGAGGTGCGCCCTTTCGTCGCCCAAAGGCGAGCGCGCTCACATTCGTCCCCAAGGCTAGGCGAGACGAGTTCGCCGCGCTGCTGCATCTTTCTGTTCTAGTGAACAGCAGAGGTCGTGGTCACCGCGTCCGGACCACGAGAACCGCATCTTCAGAGCACTTCCACCTCGGACACAGGGAGAGCGTCACTTTTCGGCCTTTCGTCGGCTCGCAGCATCTTCTTCTTCACCGAAGTTTTAGCAGCAGTTCGAGTAGCGTAGCGGCAACCGCAACGAGGCAGGAAGAGCACGGCTATGAGCTCGACGAGGTGGACGTACAGGAGGCGCGCGCGGTGGCGCGTTCGATGCATCGACTTCTTGTTCGGTCGCTCTACCGCATCTGGCAGGAAGACGATTTCATCCCGGCCTCCACCAATTTTGAACTTTCCGGGTTACTGCGCCTGGTCTGCGACCACTACAGCGTCAACAAGGATTACCAAATCACGGAGCGCAACAAACGGTGGGTCGCGCACGCCCTGGCCTGTCGGAACCCGTTCTCAGACGTGCAACACGGCTACGAACTCACAATCATCACGCCGGAACGACAAAGCGGGAAGTACTACTTGCATATGTTGAAGTAGCTCGTGATACTGATGCTTTCTGGTCGGAGTGCGTATTTCCAGCAGTTCAGAACAAGTGCTTCTCGTCACGTCGAATCCGCGACGCTTCCACAAGGTATCACCTAGTCGAAGACAACGGGGAATTTTTGAACAAGCGACCGGTGATGCTTGCCTACGACACAATGGTGCTCGACGGCAGAAACTACCTCCGATGTACGGAGGCAGACGAGTCGTCTTCGGTATCCTCGGGCTCGTCCTCTGCTAAAAACTCGTCTGAGACAAGTAGTGCGTGCAGGGCGAGTTCCCACGCTGACACGATGACAGAGGAACATGAAGCCTGCGACCCTCATTTTGCGGCGCTCCGCGCCTTGTTCCGCCATTTGCTAGAGCGGCAACTCTCCAGCTCCACCGGAAAAGTGTCTGCTAAGGTCCGTACTGAGTTTTGTGCTGCAGAAGTAGAGATCGAGACGTCGTTCATCTGGCTGGCTTTACCCACCTGCTTCCAGTGGCGGACCGTGAAATTTTTGAAGGGATCGAAGCGATGAAATCGAACCATAGATTCGAAACGCAAAACGAAGAGAAAGAGTTGCACAAAAAATAACAGCCTCCAGCAGGGGACGCTGATTCTCCTTCCTCGTCAGACCCGGTTCTTCCTCCCAGTCGCCGCGTTGCCGTTCTTGATCTCGGCTTCGATCTCTTGAAGATAGTTGCCGACTTCCGCAAGGAGGCGAAATTTGTCGCGCGGCAGAGGCGCCTCCAGAAGCGGCAGATCGACCGCGAGTTTGAGGTCCTTACCGCGCAAACCGGGCGCCGGGGGTCGAGCAACAGCAGCCGCGCAAACCGGGCGCGAGTGCGGCAAGCGAAAGAACGCATCAAGGAGCTCTGGTTGAACCATCCGGACAAGGCAATTCGGGACCGCCTTTTCGTGGTTTGCAACGCAATTGGCGGCAGTTTGGAGGGCCAAGGCGGCTTCCTACCGACCGTGCCGTTGTCGCCGGCGGCTGCAGCTTCTTCAGTGTCGCGCCGCGAAGCTGGTTCTGGTGGAAAAAATGCGGCCAGAAGTGGCGCTGGAGTAGCTACTGGCTCACGAAGTGCAGGAGCTTCGTCAAGTAGCATACCAGCTTCAAGAAGGACGAAGGAGAAGGAGAGTATGGTGCTCGCGGGAGATCACGACGGGGGAACGTACAGTTCGACCGCAGAAGGCGTCGTGCATGTCGAGCACTTCGGGGATTCTTGGGGTCGCGGCTCTGTAGAAGACGATATTGCCTCTCAGCAAGCAGAAAAACTCGATGACGAAACGAAGCGCTATTGTCTGCTGGAGCTGGACGATATACTCAGCGTATCTTCTTGGAATTTTGCTTCGTCGAATGACTAGCCTCTGGCAATTTTCGATCGATATCAATGTCAACTACTTAAGCAAACAGAAGACAACGCCCACTAAATGATTCCAGGTCGACCCTTTCCACGTGGAAACTCTGCACACGCGCGCTCTAATTTTCTTCATGGACGAAAATTACACCGCCTGCGAGGAAGATCTACAACACATTCTCTCCATCGAAAACCGCCACTTTCCTTCGTTGCAGACCTTGTACCGCCTGCACCAGGCGCTGGGAAGCAAATCCGGTATGTTGGAGGCTCTGGACAAGTTCAGACGGGCCGTCCCAAGAGACCCGGACCTGGAAGCCATGCATCATGAAGCAATGGCCATGACAGACGGTGAGCAGATAGGATCTGGTCCCTCTGCAGGATCATTGCTCCAAAGTGCAGGAGCGACGAAAACGTCTGCGTCGTCGACAAAGAATGCGGATGCCGTCGTGGTAGGGGGCGAGATTTCGGACGAAGTGGACGTGGCCCCGAAAGGCGATCCAGTGAGCGCAGCCGTGATCGAGAAACAAGACGGAAATGGGACGGACGGCGGGAGTAGAAACACGACACGGAGAGGTCCGTAGCGACCACAGGTGTATGGTGCTGGTAACGCTAAAAACGTCGCTCATGCCGGTTTGGAGGACTTCTGCAGGCGGGGTTCGGCACCGCCAGTGTTTCAAAAATCATTTCATTCGCAGTCGCCTTCACCTAACTTTGTGGATACGGTGGAAATATTGCACAGCAGTGAACAATCAATCTATCATCTACAACTTCTACTTGACGAAACGAACCGTGGATACTTCTAGAGACAGGATCGGGGACGCGGACAGGACCCCATTACAGAAGTTTTACCGCGAGCCCTCAGAGATGACGGAGTCCGTCGTCCCCCATAGTACGACCCCAGAGCAGAATTTTGCACAGCGCTGCCCAGGCATGCGGAAAGAAATGCATACCCTTAGCCACGACTACCTCCGACGTCGATTTACAATTGAAGATGATCACGGTTTATTTATACCAGCACGTGAACGTGTACGTGTACGTGAAGACGTAGACGACCGTGTGTGTCTGTGTTGAGGAGGCCCAGGCGGAGGCACAAGCGCTGACTCTGGTGGCTAATGCCGACTGGAGGCCGAAGGATGAGGATCGTCAGACTGTCGAACGGAACTGCGGAAACACAGACGCGGAGGCACGCGCGCTCACTTCTGAGAACTTTGTGAGGCGCTCACAACATTCATCGACGAGTGAGTCGCCCGCATACCTCTGAGACGCACAAGCTGCGGGATGGCGAGAGATTTCAAGGGTAGTACATCTTCTATCAGTTACAGTTTCCATCATGTAAGAGTCTTGCCGCGCGGCGAAACAAGTAGTTGGTGGATATCCTGGTGAAATGACAACTGATGCTACAACTGGCCGAGGCGAACAAAGGACACAGTAGTAGAACCAACCATGGGCCCGTTTTTCTTCATCCCGGGAACGGATCCTACGACCCAATCAACGGAGGCGGCGACGGTAGCCTAGGCACTTCCTGCGAAAAAAATTGAATTTGCCGGCCCCCTTTCGTCGCCGTACGTATTAAAGCAGCGTTCAGAAAGATGTTGTACGTTAATATTCTTCTCCTGAACCCCGACGCGGCTCTGGAGAAGCAGGCCGGTGCGTTTTCGTACTTTGCGAAGACGATGGTCGACCACGACACCCTCACTGCGACGATTGCGGAGACGATACGGCGCAAGGCGGAGAAGGACATGCGGGAGCGGGGCTTCGAGGTGGATGTAAGGGTGCGGGAGAGCCACAGCAGATATTGCGTGCTGGAAATTGCGATAAAAAAGGCCCCCGTCTCCATGTTCAATATCTTTAACGCATGTTGCGAAACACAAAGCGCCGCGGTCATGATCGTGGAGAAAGGTACCAGGCTTTATCGCTGGATTCTGGTTCTGAATCTCTGAGAAAAACTTTGATTTCCGACACAAGGAAGCCGAGGATGATTTTCCGAATATTAAACTACAGCAATGGCGGCTGCATTCCCGACGACGCTTAAGAGCGAACTGCGGAAGGAGGGCATAGAAGCAGACGTTGTGGTGGTTCGCGAAACCGAGAAGCAGGAGCAGTACGAGATCAAGGTTCTGGACCTTCTATATCCGCCCTCGCCAAACCAGACAATACTGGCAACCGCAGTTGTGTGAAACGTGTGGTCGTAATACTTTCCTCATCATGTTGGCGCGGGACGATTTCACCGCGACTGCCCTCTACAGAGAGACATGACGTTGCATCCAAGTGCGGTAGAGTGCGCAACATGTTTTCTCCTCCTCGACGAATGACGTCGATTTTTTTCAACTACCTGCAACAAAGGAGCTTCGACCGATGCTTACCCGTGACCCGCGTTTTGCAGATGGGCGAACGGAAGCATGACTTCATCAAGTGTTCAGCGTCGTGCACACTTTGAGACTTCTTCGGATGCTGCTGTCCGTCGTGAAATTAGCTACAAAGAAGGCGACCGCTTCTAGAGCATTAGTGAAAAAGCAAAAAATGCCACCTCGCCCCATTTTCTGCTCGTGACATCAACAGCCGACGACCCCCGATTGATCACGCGTAGCGTGCGACTCTTGGTGGGCGTCGGCGTCGAGCTTTCTGCTTGCCAGCTTTCGTGTTTTGACGGTCTCCAGCACGCCGCGCTTCCAAACTCCGCCGTAGGCACCAACATCAATGGGCAGACGCGCAAGGGGTGATGATCGGGAGGAGATCTACACCCAGGAGTTGATTGGGTTGGATACCCAGATCGCAGGCCTGGAAGGGACGTCGTCGGCGTCCTCCTCTGCAAACGCACCAAACACGCAGGATGCGTCCCGGGCAACTGCAGCAGGTGGCGGTGCAGGTGCTGCTCTCGCTTCCGGAGGCTCTGCAGCCGCTAGTGCTTCGGCACGGGGCAGACGGGTCGGAGGCTCCCGCGGCGGATCGCAGGGCGGCAGCCTTTCTGCCTCGTGGAAGTGTATCCTCGCGATAATTGCCATCCTCGCCATTCTGTTCGCAGCAATCGTGCTCATCGTCGAGCACTGGTACGAGGAGGATGAAAGCGACCACGCCCACAACCTCCACAATGCAATTGCCGCGCGGCAAAAGTTATACCATTCGGCCGGCTCGACAATGGCGCTTCCGCGCATTTTTCAGGTTGGAAAATTGGGCACGACAATGGGAGGAGGAAACCGGCCAATTTTGCAGCATCTAATGGGCAACGGTGGAGAGACACTCGCGGAAGATCCCCTCTTCGATGAAGAAAATTGGGAAGAGGACGAAGAGGTACTCCTAGTGTTTTGGTATGAATGACGGCACATTGTACAACGTTTAACCACTCGATGCTTCTCCTCGGTGCAGGCTGCAGAAAGTGCCAAAACTCACCCTCCGCAGCTCGGCGCGCAGCAGTCGAGCGCTACGGGGTCTCGATCGTCGCTGAAACCACGTCTGAATCCGGAGGCGGCGCTAGTGCCCGATTACGATTCATTGCCACCGTCGGCGCTGGATACTCCACGCGCCACACGGTTTTCCCTTGCGAAGTCCGCCAAAAGGCTTTTGGCTGAGGTTGCTCGCACGAAGAGCATTCCCCTCGCAGTGAAGACAATGATGGAAGGATTTCAAACACTAGCCAAGGGGCGGCTGCGTGTGGACGTCTACGATTACGGGAAAAGCAACGCTGCTGCTCGGACAACCGCTTCCGCTGTTACAATGAGACCTGGGACGAACGCGAGGGAAGCAGTGGCCAACGGCGCAGGACCAAGTAGAAACGGCGCGAGCGAAACAGGTGGATCGCCATCATCCGTTACGCCAGCACCAGGCGAACCCGGCTCTGCGGCCACAGACGTTGGTGCGATCAGTCGGGTAGCGAACATTCGAGTCGAGTTTCTAACCCCACCTCCGACCACAAGCAGCAGCAAGAGTGGTTCTTCAACCAAAATCGTTGAAGATTCGGCGAAAATAGGTCTGCTCGCACTCTACCCAACGACGAGTACCGCCTCATTAGCAGAGCCCGATGAGGAGGAGCACTTTAGCCACGCCGCTTTGATGCGGGGTAGTAGTGGCAAAGAAATTCCCCCAGAGATGGCGCATGTGGTTCTACTCGTCGCCCTGCTGGAGATACTCGCGACGGAACGTCCGGCATTGCAGAGCAGTGTGGTGGTACACCTCAGTCCGGATACACGAAAAGCTGACGTTGGCCTCGACAGGCTGCTTGCCGGTATGACTTTGCTTCGCTCCGGCAGCTGCTAGCTTACGTTTCTTGCTGAAACTCACATGAACCGAAGTCTTGCGGCGCTCGAGTCGTTCCTCTGGATCTTCAAAACATCAACACACCAGATGGCCTTCTTCCGACGCCGTCCACCCGGCCGCTTCTATACCTCCACGGTTCGGGCGGGCATCCGGTCTGCGGAGCCACTTCCACGCTGTTCTGGAAACTCGACGCGGTTGGTCAACTCGTACCCTCCGGCCGACCGCAGGAGGGAATCAACGCACTGGAGCTGACCAGCACCAGTCTCGAGAAGCTGCAGAATGTTTTTTACGCCACTCTTGGGAACCGGTTCCAAATCGACGACAGAAGATATGGCTTCGAGGTTTCGTCCAGCATGAAGCCCACCCACGTGAAATGCGACGGAGGTGGAGACACGATTCCGGGTCACTGCGTCACCTTCGGGGACGTGCGGCTGTCGCCGTTCCAGGATGTTGAGGAGGCGAGGAGGAAAGTACAGGGAGACTTTTCTTTTCGTACCATACTACTACAACGCGCGGCGTCTAGGAGGTCTACCAACACAACGAAATTCGTTCCCAATCCCATACTCACACTCTTCTCAGCCTTATTTTATTATATATTCATATTTATTTGCCACAGCTCGAGACTTTCGCTGCCCGGTTAAACGAGCACGTGGAGCGGTTGCCGGGGCGCGGCCCCTACTCCAGATACGTGCTGAAGCCAGAAAAGCCGGCCGCACCGACCGCGAACCGCGTGGGGCGGTTGGATTTTACTTGGGTGTTCGACCGCCAGCACGCGAAGCAGTACGAGGGGTTCGTATGTGACGTGAAACCGAGTGGGCACCGGGCGCTCGTGCAGGCCACTCGGGACATGTATGGAGCCTCATACCCGCACGCGATCGGCGGCAGTATAAGATTTGCGAAAATGCTCCAGAATTTCGGCATACAAGACCTGCAGGTGGTAGGCTTCGAAGACATGGGAGGTGCGGGGCGGGCGGACGGTGGAGCGAGCGGTAGGTCCTTCGCGGGCGGTCCCGCGGAAGCACGAGCGGGAGGCAGCAAGTTGGCTCTGGGGGGAGGGCAGCAGCACACGTTGGCGGGGGAATCCAGTGCGTCGCAAAGTTCCTCATCAAGTAGCGGAATCTTTGGGAGTCTGTTCGGGTCGTTCTCGGCAGCGCCACCGGAACCGGAACCGCAGCTCAAACAGGGGCTGTTGGTGCTAATCCGATACATCAGTCTCATCGACGTGCACCGTCGGGAGGAACCGGAGGACGGGCTCGTCGCGCACTGAAGCAGATTCTTCGGCGGGAGCCTTTTGTTGACGCTTTCCGTGTCTGTCTCAGCGCTGCGGCTGCCGCTGTTGCAGCATCATTTTTGCCACCGCGATGCATTCTGCTTGGTGCGCGGACTCATGTTTCACACTTTGCAATTGGTATACGAGCCCGGGAAGCTACATAAGTATAAAAAAATGAACGAAAAACACAGTACATTTTTGATCTTTTCGTCTGCTCGACGAGGCTTACATTGACTTATTATAACTCAATCTAACAGTTACAGTATCAGTACCTCCGCTCTCTGCGGAGTCAGCATGACAAAACCTCCGGCAAGAGGTATTACGAAATGCAAAAATTAGGGCTTTCCAGCTGATCTTTTCTCGCGCTCGATCAGCGAATGAAGAAACCGGGTCCCGGTCCGTCGTACCAAGCAAGGTCAGCACGTGATCCCACGTATCGTGCACCGTGCCTTTCCGCGTACCATGATCCCGTGACTCGAACTACCAAGCGATCGTTCAGCCCTTTTTCCTTGTCCATCGGCTTCTACCAAGACGACTACAGATTCATTTTTCTTAGGCAACTTTTGCGATCGTGATCATGTACATGTTCCTACTTTTTCTCACGCGTGTTGTGCCGCGATGGTCGACCTTGGCAACGTTTCACTCTTACCGTGGCTACAACTAGTTCTAGCAGGCGTGATAGCTTTCTCGCTGGAAATATGTTTACTTTGTTTCCTACTGTATCTATGTGCGGATGCTGTTGCAGAGAACAAGTTGAAGAACAATACGATTGGATACGGATACATCAGAGTCAGACCGGTGAGAATTACCGTCCGCGAGAGCTGGTGCAAAGCGAAAAAAAGCAAAGGAGTACATAGAGAACAACGCAAGAAGAGGGCAAACAAAGACCAGCGCAAGCTGGAAAAGTGGTCATCTTCATCATGTCGGCATCTTCCAGCGGAGGAAAGGAGATCACCAAGACCGTCGCAGAATGGAACGAGGAGCGCCGAAAACTTGGTCTGAAGCCACTGCGCACAGAGGACGAATCCGGCAACCTGAAAGAGGGCACATCCGAGGCGCCGCTCGATCACTGGGTCGAGAAGCAGAAGAAGGACAGTACCAGAATCGATCCAAAGCTGCTCGCCGCGGAAGACAAGCGAAAAAGGTACAACTGTTACGTTTCTTTAGGATTCAAGTATAAATTAAGTTAAGGCTTTACTACTTATCCCTTTTTCGCACCTCTCTCTCCATCTTTTGTTTCGTGCTTGAGTTTCGTCCGCACTACACAATGAATCGAAAGAGAAACGGCATTGCGTTGAACTGGGATCCATCTTCGGTGGCGATACGCAGGAGCTCTTTGGTTCTTACGTCTGTATTACACAAATTAAGGTAATGCATGGTCTGCAGTAGCACCTTCCTTTCTTTGCGACCTAGCTAAAGGCAACCATTCCAGATCCAGATCCACATTATTCTCAACTCACTACCTCAGGGAGCGCGCAAAGCTTGCGACCGGAAAAGGGCTCGCCGACATTCTGGATGAGGAGCCGGAAGATTTGCGCAAATGGACCAGTAGTCACCAGTCAACGGTGAGCAGCAACCGAGAGCGCAATGAGAGGCGGCTTCGGAAAGCGGAGGAAAAAGAATCCCGAGATGCGCCGAAGCTGGACAATTTCAGGGTACTTACAATTGTTGGAAACGCAAGATGAAGAAGACGAAACGGATCCCCTTCTCGTACAGGTTACGCACGAGCTCGAAGACTTCCAAGAAGGGGAGCATTAGAAAGATCCGGCAGCGTTTCTGAGCGTAGCTATAATATAGTTGTGATATAGTTTGAAAAATCAAAAAAAAACCACTCCGCGCCATGTGCTAGGGAGTGACGTCCGGGGGCAACTTGTGCCTGGAGCTAGCTGAGGAAGCGGCCGCATTTCTGCGGAAGCGTTTCCGGGCTGTCCGCTGCTAACATAGAGGCTGGCGCTTTCGCCGCTTGCGATGCCGCTTCTCCGCGCGGCGTCTTGCACTTTCTCAGAAGAGAGCAACCAAGGGCCATACCGAGCGCGCTTGCTCTCGATTGCGCTTCTTTTTTATCGTACTGGCGCCAGGCTGGCAAGCCTATCCTTCGGACACGAAGTAGGACGGAAGGACTCCAACGCAACCGCCATGAGCAGCGCAGCTCGAAGACTTCCAACCGCCATGTACAGGTCACGCACGAGCTCGAAGACTTCCAAGAAGGGGAGCAGGCGATTCTGACTTTAGCCGACGACCGGGTAATAAACGCCGACGGGACGCTGAACGAAGACATGGATATGCTCGAGGACATTAACAAAATGGATGCCTTCAAGCTGGTAAAGTTTGTCCTTGCTCATGTTTTTCGTTTTCTGTCGTAACGCTAACTATCGGCACTTTCTGTTCCAGCCCCAGCTCCAACAGCATCACGACTCGCACTACAACAGAAACAACGCGAAGAGCGGCTCAAGTTGAAAGCCTCCTACGATCCCTCGCGCGGGAACCATGGCGACAGCAACGTTAACGATGTCCTCACGAAGTACGACGAGCAGGCTGCGCGGCCAACCGGCTTCACGGTCGCCGAATCCCAATCCGCCGAGGCCGAGAGGAAGCTCCGGGAAATGTCCGCCGCACTGAACGCACCCGCAGACACGAGCAACGACGGGACAACGATAGGAACGCTGAAATTCCAGTCCGACATGATGGACGCGCAGGAGGAGGTGAAATTCCGCAAGAAGCTCGCGAAACAAGCGAAGAAGCAGTTCAAAAAAGCAGGTGTGAATAAAAGAAAAGCGATCACCGCCGACGAAGAAGACGACGAAGCGCTGGGCGGCGGGACCATGGGCGGGACGAAAAAGGTGCACAGATTTGCGCGACAAATGGACTTGGACAGCGACGAAGACGATCCAGAACTCTACGAGCAGCTGCTTAAGGAGGGGAGCAACCCATATTTATCGGGGCATTCTATTTGGTCTCGTATTTTGTCTTGTATCTATGTGGTCTCGTATGCGGTCAGATGTTGCTCGTTTCAGCTACAGAGCAAGCAGAACAAAGCGACGGCCAGGATGCTGGAAGACGCAGCACCTTCCCTCCCTCCAGCGCCAACTTCGCGTCTAGTAGCACCTCGCACAGCATCTATCTGGCAGAAATACCGCCAAAAATGGGTTTCTCACCCCTCTAAGCTGCGAAAGCAGAAGGTGGCGGCCAAAAAGGATAAGGGAAAACAAATGAAGCGAGTGCAAGAGCTGCTCCGCGACGAAGACGACATGGTAGAGGACGCGGCAGGAAAAAACGTCGAGTTTCTAGTGAGCGCGACGACAGAATTCTGCAAGACGGTGCAAACACACGAGGAGAAAGACGACAATACGAAGAGGGAAACGTTTAAAGGGATGGAGATGTATTCATTTTTGGAATTTGTTCTGCTTTCTTTCTGGTGAAGATGTGATTGATTTGGTAGTCCTTGGCAAACAATAGTAGCGATTCTCGATAATTCTAATGACGGAGAAGTAGAGCTCGAGGAAAGCCGCGAAAATATTCCCATCCCTAACTCACCGCAGGTTCAAGCAGGAGCAGCAGCTGCGACTTAAGCTGAATGAGGAGAGCAAGATGATAGATCA
Organism: Amoebophrya sp. AT5.2; assembly: GCA_005223375.1. NCBI lineage: Eukaryota > Dinophyceae > Syndiniales > Amoebophryaceae > Amoebophrya > Amoebophrya sp. AT5.2. The sequence continues at coordinate 15,318 of RXOD01004542.1, forward strand.
AGTAAGTCGGCAGAACAATTCTCATCAGTCCGCCTCGTCTTCCCGCGCAAAAGGCACCGCCGGTGGCGCTTCGTCTTCTTCCGCCAAGCAGATTGGCGCGCCGGAAAAGCAGGTAGAGGAGCTGCTGCACGAGCGACCGTTAGACGGCAGCGTGCACAGCGCGTTGGTGTATCTGCGAGAACGAAACGGCTTCGGAAACGACCAGTTCTCGCACAGCAGCAACTCGAAGCGCGACGGCGGCGTGCTGGAAATGGAAACTGGAGAGGGCGATATCAAGCTCGAATACAGAGACGAGTTTGGCCGCGTGAACACGGCAAAAGAAATGTTCCGACAAATTTCGTGGAACTTTCACGGGAAGAAACACGGAGCGAAAAACGCGGAGAGACGAAAGCAGAAACTTGAAGAAGAAGGGAGAATAAAGAAGAAGGATCTAAGTGCACCACCAACGCTGCAAGCGCTACAGGCAGTACAGAAAAAAGAAAAAAAACCCTACATGACGCTGGGATGATTTCATTTTTTCTGTTGCAACATCGTGGCGGGGGGTCACTGCACCCCAAACGGCAGCTACACAGCATTCATTTCTTGACCACCTCATGGAAAAACTCCTTGAACTCGAAGCGACAATATCATGCATTCGGTGCTGCTGCACACGATTAGCCTCAGTACCGTACGTGTGTGGTGAAACAGAAACTGAAAGCCGGGAAATAATATTGGCAAACTAGAGGAGGTATTTAGGGGAAACGTAAATGTTGTTCTGTTTTATGTCGATTTGGTTTCGTGTGCGGATGCCATCGTGCGCGTATCGGTTCCTCGTCCGAGCGATCAGTAGAGGAGAAACTGATTGAGTAATGTCCAGCACCATCACCTAACTGTGATGAGTCTACTCGTCGACCTCAAGGCCGTCTGACGGAGCGATCGTGAGGGAAATGATGTGAGCCTTGTCGAATGAAGCAGATCAGCAACTCGTGCATCCATCTTACTATCTCGTGGAGGTAGCGGGAGCGCGAGCGGCTCGAAAAGGGAGCTACCAATCACAAGCATACAAAAATGGTGCCGACACGAGGAAGCTGACGGCAACTACGAGATGCGAGGGAGCGACGTGGAGCAGCGGAAATGAAGATGGACACGGACCTCTAGGGTTGGCGGCGCACTCTTGCTCAATCTGACCAACGTCGCTACCATCGTCCACACTGTCGCTACCATCGTCCCCACCTCCGTCGCTACCATCGTCCCCACCGTCGCTACCATCGTCCACACCGTCGCTACCATCTTCCACACCGTCGCTCACAAGATCCTGGCACGTTTGCGCTACATCTGCAACATCATGTCGGCTGGAACGCCGCCGCCGTCGAGCGGAGGTTCCAAGTCGAAGTTGATCAGCGCGACCTCGAAGGCACTGCTCGAAGCTGGCGGCTTCAACATCGACGATAATGACGAGGAGGGCGAATCCAACAGTGAGGAGGTGGAGTATCTGCGCGGCGTATTGATGGAGAAAGGGGACGGCGTCATCATGAAGGCCTGGCGCAAGTACTTCGACCCGTACTGCATCGGGGATGTCACCTTCACGAAGTTCTGCAAGGTCCGCCCTTCTACTTGAAATGTGCTGCTTCTGATGTGAACACCCTAGTATGCAACGACTGTTAAGTATCTTCCTATGATCCCTATGTACTGCGTAAGGCCGAATTTTATTTGTACCGCGGAAGTAGATCATGCGCAAGCCGAAAATAAAATTCTAAATGTAAATCCCAGGGTCTTACTTCCCTTGGCGCTGCTGGCGACGATGCCGTCGACCTGTGGAAAAAGCTAGACAGCGACGGGACCAACCTGCTCACCCTCGACGAGGTCGACATGGACTCGTTTAACATGATGGAATACTGCCAGAAGTTTTGCGACAAGTTCGGCGGTGCTGCCGCGATGTTTGGTCAGGTCGATTACAACCGGGACGGCCGACTGGACCGCTACGAATTCGGGTACGCCATGCAGCAGCAGGGTTTTTGCGACGACCCGGAGTGCCCAGAGTTCCTGAACACGCCGCCGAAGGTGTCGGAAAGATTGTTCCCAGTTTGCGACGTAAACAGCGACGGGAGCATATCGATGCTGGAGCTGGTAAAGATACTTTCTCTTTATTGAGATTTTCGAGGACGTTTTAGCCATCAACATACGAAGGAACAATCTCACTCTCATTTTCTGTTTCGTGTCTTTGTTTCGTCCACGCCGTACCACTCGAAAGTAAGAGAGACCGCCTTACGTTGAACTGGGACTCCTATTCGGTAAGCTGTCAGCAGGAGCTCTTTGGTTCTTACGACTGTACTACACAAATACGAAGGAGCAAATTCTCATTGAGTTTCCGAAGATAGTTGAAAGTCAACCATCTCCCTACAGCTTTTCCTCGAGCGGGATGTGGAGAAGCGGAAGCAGGTTCGCGACAAGCTGATCGCCGAAATGCACGAGAAAAAGTTCGGGAAGCCAAAGTCGATGCTGGCGCACTTTTTGCTACGGGATGTAACACGGGCGACGAGCACGATGGACGACTACATCTCCTTTATGAACAATTACGGTGGCGGGGGCGACAAATCGGGGTTTAAAGCAAGCGACTTGCAGTTACTTGTGGCGAACAAGAAGCCGGCATGGTTTTCCAAACTCCAGACGCAGGTGCGCGGCGATCTTCACGACCCGGAATGGGCGACAAAAGTGTCCTCCCAACTAGACGACTACTGGAAGATGGAAGCCAAAATAGCTCTCGCAAAGAAGGAGGCGAAGCTGTTTGCACGGGTTAAGGAAAAGAAAAAGGGACCAAAATCACCTATGCCACCAAAAGGGACGCTCGATAAAGAAAAGGTACGTCCTCCTTGCTCAACCTACCTTTATTGCTTTTGTCGACGGTTTCGCATGCCACGTTCGTTCGATATTTATTAAGCAACGAACTGTTCTTCAATAATGCGGTACCGGGAGCAGGACGAGGAGCTGAAAATATAAAAAATATAAATATCCTCACCACGACCCCCATCCATCCATCCATCCATCCATCCATCCATCCATGTCCATGACCATCAGATCGAGGCGCGGCGCTACCTGAAGATGCTGTATCAGAAGGCCATCACCCACGCCCTGGTGGCTTGCGAGCCTAAGCGGCGTGCAACTTTTGCGCCATCACATCCTGCGGGAGTAGGGGGAGGCACTGATGCTGAAGATGACGAGAGCAAAGCGGCTACGATCCAAAGTGCGTACGCACCTGCGACCAAAGAACAGGAGAAGATGCTCAAGATGAAGGGAAGCGGGAAAACTGACAAGCGGACGGCGGTGCAGAAGCCGACTGACATCATGCGATCAACAGACCAGCTCTACAGCCACTATGCAAAGCATTAGCTGTGGGCGGTCGACGCCGGGGTCGATGTCGCAGTCGGTCGCGGTCTTTCTCTCGTCGGCTTGGCCTGATAAAGGTACGATGGCCAACATGTCGTACTCGTATCGGACACAGAACTGGTTGAGAATAAAGGCGCTTCTAGTCTGAGCTTTGAAAAACGCACGACAGGAGCGGTGGGCATACTGTCTGAGTCCCGTGTACTATCCTGCCAATAGGCCCCCACACCAGGAGGAACTGCGTGCGGGCCGGTAACAGTTCTTCGTGAACAATTTGCTCAGCCGAGGCATGACCGGCAAGGAAGTGGTTGAAGGTGTTTTTTCGAAAAGAAAAATGCGTCAGTGCTGCTCCACGTAGCTACGCCGGCAGCACACTGACAGGAGCGTGAGCATGTGCGGCGATCTTGTTCGTTGCACCAAGTGAGAGCGTTGTGAGACGTCGTATTTGGAGCGTGTGCATCGATAATCGACGAGTAGGTTTTGCTTCGAGTTCGAGATAGGTTGCGAGTGCAAAACAACAGGTTTCAGCAGAAAGAACTAAAGGAGAGTATCTTCGAGCGACCGAGGAGCCACTGAATCAATTTCGCTTGAGCTGCTGTTCATTCTCATTAGTACTCGATCACCACGCAACATATGCATCGTACTTAACGACAGGAGCGGATCATTGGAAGCCGAAGTATTTCAGTATAAGTAAGCAGAAAAAATGCCGGAGGATTCGGAAAAGCTCCTGAAGGCGGCCGGCCCGGGCGTCTCGAAGCATCTCAAGGACCTCCTCAAAAAAATTGCCGCACACCCGCACGCAGACAAAGCGTACTAAAACTTTCGCACTTGAAATAGTGATGGATTGATAAAATAATATTTTATGTCTTTGAATACAGACACCAACACAGTAAAACGTACGAACGTAACAGTCAGTGGATCCTGATCCTTTTCATTCTACTACAAACAGGTTTCGCGCCCTGGAGGTCTACTCAAGGAATCTGAAGTTGGCGCCACCAAACAAGAAGTCAGCATGGGACCACACCTTGACGGAGGAGGAGATCGGCTCAAAAACAGCGAACACAGACACTGTGAAGAAGGTTGCTGGCGACCCAAAAGACGAGGAGGGCGGGCTGCTGCGTCTTATTTCATACATTTGTATGTCGATCTCGATTGATTTTGATTTTCTTGTGTCTGTGCTGGAGCTGGATTTAGCTCCGGAAAAATTAAACGTCGTACCTTCACACGAAAGATCGAATCCACCTGCTTTTCAGCAATCTGCGCGCTGCCGAACTTTCTCGACGAGAATGATGTGCTGAACTGGGCCGGTGTGGGCTTCAGCTCAGGGAAGGCCGCTGCCATCATGAACAGCCTCCGACACTTCGCGGCAACAACAGAAGGATTGAAGAAGGTACCTACGTTTTTAGTCTGAGGCTGCTGATACGCATACGATATCATGATGATCATTTACTTATATACATTTACTCCTGTACTATCGTTGGCATGAACTGCAACACAACTCGACTACACCTGACTGTGGGGCTTTCTTTTTTAAATCAGGTACGGTTCTGGGGCAAGATCTTGGGTTCAGGCGCGGATTACTACGTCGCAGAAGGCCAGCTCGATGCACCAGGTGAGGAAGATCCAGAAAACCCGGCCTTCGAGCCCCTCGGAACTGGCGCAAACACTTTTGCATACTGGGTACTACTTTATTCTTTCAACGTAGAGTCAGAGCACCAATGGATTCGAATTCGGGCGGGGCGTCCCATCGGATCACCGCTTGGCGCTTGCATCAATCGAATTCAATTGCAGGTAACGAACTCCGTGACCACCCCCAACTGGGTACGGCTCCCGGACACCACCCCGGAGAGTATCGCGGCTGCGCGAGGACTGAAGAAGGTTTTCACGGGCGACCTGGATGCCCCGGTAGTGACCGTCCCGTACTTCGCTGCCAGCGAGAAGGTGCTGCTGCGCGCACAGATCGCACGAATTACAGCGGACACCGTACTGAACGTAAAGGGCTACCTCTTACAGCTCAAAAAAATGCATTGTTAGACGCATCTTTTAAAAACGGCCGTTCCTTTTTTTGGCATGTTTTGGGCGTTTTTTGGCCTTATCACAAGG
>RXOD01004543.1:0-20748 GCA_005223375.1 Amoebophrya sp. AT5.2
TTGTCTATTAGTATATTAATATTGCTCTATGATCTTAATAAAAGTATAAGTACTTTACACTATCACTAGGATTACTTAGGAATCAAGCAACGGATCATTCCCAGGCGACTCCGAGTTTCTGTTCGACGACGAGATGATGTACGGCGGAGACCACGACCTCTACCCGCCGTACGACTACGGCGACGACGATTTCCACTTCGACTTTGACGAGGCGGGCCCTCGGGGATTCGGACTTGACGATGCCGAGAGGGGCGATTTGGACGACGGCTCGGGCTTCGGGGCATGGGCTCCGCGTAACGAGGCGGAGGAGCAGGCGGCACTCGACAACCTTCTGAGAATGATCGAAGAGAAGGACAAGCAACGTCGTGGTGCCGGGCCGGTCGTGGATCTGGATGAGGAGGTGTACGGAGCTGGTGGTCCGCTTTTCCGCGGCCGCGGTGGTGCCCCGAAATTGCAGCCGGCGCGCGCGGAAGCGTGCGGCGGTGGGAAAGGAAAAGGAAAAGATGCGTTCTACGCCTTGCAAGGAGCCGGCAGCGACGACGAGCAGGACTCCGACGATAATTTTTCCGACGACGAGGAACAACAACGCTACTTCGACGACTACATGATGAAGATGGAGTCGATGGGCCAGATGAACGTCATGGGCCGGCCCGCCGGCGGCAAAAATATGTTTTTGGAGGACCACGAGAACGATGAAATCGATGACTTGTACAACTTCTATCCGAACGACGACGACATGGACGACTTCGACTTTGGGTCGGATCTGGATGAAGAGCCTTTGGACATGGTGAACCTGCGACTCAAGGCCAAGACGCGCCTGCGCGAGCGCGTTCTGCAGTATACGGTGATGAGCGCGGGCTTTCTCCCGCTGCTTCTGCTGCTGGAGGCGGAGGCGTGCATGGCGCAATACCTGTTCGAGGACGCGCTGCTAAACGTGCTGGCGGTGCAGCACTGCGTAAACAGCTTCGCGAAAGGAAGCATCGTGAACGAGGAAAAGCTGGTACTCCACTGCTTTGCATCGTGCAAGTAGGAATGGGGGTGAGCTGCTGAGTCCTACTAACTTTTATTCTTCCGCACTCGCACAATCTTCAACCACGGCAACGAACATGAAATAAATCATGTCGCACAGGTTGCTCGCGGGCGCGCGATCCAAATGATTTGTGCGTATCAGCTGGGAGATCGGATGCAAGCCGTCGCTCTGAGTGAAGAACCAATCGACGTTTCTGTCCTCGGACCGTCTTTGCGAGAGCGATTCTGCGGTACGAAGGAAGTGCTGCATTTCATGCCAAAGTTCATGGCAATGTGCGATCAAATGGCAGCCAACCAGAAGAAGTCCGCCTCTGGTTCGCATGGTGGGTCACGGGGCAAGCTGCCACAGGGAAAAAAGATTAGAACGAAAACTGCGCCGTCCTCTACTAGGGGATCCTTCCGGAGCGGTGGCGGAAGCGGTAGATTCGGGACAGGTTCGTCCATGAAAAAGCGGTCGCTGGCACCACTCGGAGGGGTGTTTGGAAATAAAAAGAAGGACGAGACGACTTCAACCTCGACACAGAAAACGCTAGCCCCTCGGGCGCAAGGTGATAGAACAAGTTCGCTGCACGACGAGAAACCGCAAATGAAAAGCAGCAACGCATCTGATGTTGGCTCCACAGCGGCAGAGAAGTCGTCAAACACCAGTAGTAAAAACGGGGGTGGAGGGGTGGAAGAAAGTAAATCTTTTCTGAAGCTGAACCCGACGACGGCTTCCAAAGCTTCGGTGGGAGGTGGCAAAGCAGTATTGGCTTCGTCGGGTGGCACGAAGGCAGCGATTAGCACTGTGGCCGCAACAAGGAAGAAAAAGACGAGACGATCATAAGATGCTTACTTAAATAAAGTAAGTTAGTAATGGGACAGACGAGAGATGAAAGAGCACCATGTTCATGTTCATGCCATCATGACATCACTTTGGGCCTCGTAGGTGTTTCAGAAAATTTTGGCGACAAATGAACATTGGACGAAAAACTAGTACTTAAGTTTCTACTTACAGAGGGCACATCCTGAACTTCATGAGAGAAAAAAAGGTTGGATTGGTGACGGAGGATCAATGTGTTTCAATATGCATAATAAGCGCTCTGGTCGAAGAACATGAACAATTACATTCGGTCGCTCGAGGAAGGAAGGAAGGAGGAAGAGAGGAATAAGGGAAATCTAAGGCAACACTGCCGCAAGATTAACATCATCACATTCGGTCGCTCGATGATGAAAATGAAAATGCGTACTTTGGAACAAGATCCCACGTCAAATAAAAAGGCTGCACGAGTAGGCTACCTTCAACGGACCAAATCCAAATTACGCTCATGATCATTACTACGCAGAGATCACCCAAGAAACTGAAACTCCTATACACCACATCTTCGACTTCGTCTAACACTAGCTACCACATCCACGACACGTTGGACCGGAAGTTTTTGACTCTATTTTTTATATTTTTTAGCTGTGACCCATACTTGCAGTCTTGTCTTGTGACTCGTGCTCGTTGTCGTTGCCGAAATTCACTAGAAAAACACGTAGTGCGATTACGTTCGCACCCGACAACAGACACAGGAGCAGACCCACGATCTTTTTGTTTTTGAAAGAAAAATACTAGATTAAATACATAGAAGAGACGACCACAAGCAACTCGTAGAAGCAGGTGAGGCTCGAGCTCGTCCAAATAAATATAACCAGAACAAAATGCCGCCGCAGAAGAAGGACAAGAAGAAGCAGCAGCGGTCTTATCGTGGCGTGGCTTCGTTTGACGCGGTGAAGGCCCGCAACGCTGCTGACTCGGGAGAGGGGGTCGGTGCCGACAAGAACAAGGAGCAGGAGGATGAATCGTCGTCTTCGGAGGAGGAAGAGGAGGTGAATGACCCCAACGTGTTTAAGAAGGAGAAGGGCGCGACCCTGGCGAACATCATCGACCGGCAGTCGCTCAACACCGCGCTAAACACCGACGACCAATTGGCGGGGGGACCCAGCAGGAAGCAGCGCGAGGAAATCGAGAAAGAAAAAAAGCGACGGGCGTACAACTTACTCAAACTATATTCTAAACTTTCTGTTTCTACTAATGAATCTCTTCAGGACCAGGACGTCAGGCGCTATACCAAGAACCAGTACTAGTACTACTTCTTCGATATCAATTATGTTGATCGCAGGTACGAGAAGCTCCACCGCGAGGGCAAGACGGACGAGGCAAAGGCAGACTTGGCCCGGCTGGCCGAGATTAAGGCCCGTCGCGAGGCCGCAATCAAGGAGCGCGAAGACAAAAAGCTGGAGGAGGAAGCTAAAAAGGGTCCGCCGAAGGCCAGCACCTCGGCGTACGTGGAGGCACTAGGGGGCGAAAAGTCCCGCAAGATGCCCGGCGGAAGGAAGAAAAACGACGACTGCGCAGACATCTACGAGGCGTACAGAACCGAAAAGAAGGCGGAAGAGGTGGACCCTGCCACGACACTGGCAGGCAGCATAGAGGCGTGCAGACTGGAAGAAGACGACTTCATGTAACCCATGATACGACCATATATTTAAGAAAGCTATTGAATTGTGGTTTTCATGCGTTCGCGATCACGACTACGCAGGAGCTAGTGCTAGCAGCAGCAGCAGCAGCTGGTCGTGCGGTGGAAACAATGAAATCGATGCTTGTTGCAGCTGGTGACGTTTGACCAACTTGGTTTATTGCGAGTCTACTTTTCTATGGAGGTCGAGAACGCCATTTGCGGGCGTTGTGATATAATGGGTACTCATGTGCAGTTGTGTGGGCTCGCTCTGTGTGTGTTCCAGTGCGATCGTGGTGATCATGGTCGTGAAGAAATCCTGTGCCAATTTTACGTGAAATAAATCAATCAGGCAGCCCGGCGAATGAGATGACGCTGGCAGCACCTCTTCTCAATCTACAAGTGGTCATGCTCATCATGTCTCGTCTATTCAGGGCAATGCGCCGTGCGTGTATAAAGTACCTACTACGACATCGTTTCTGTTTTCCTAAATCAATGTCAATCTGCCAGCATGTTTAGTTTGTTCTTCTAGTACAAGTACGACCTAGATAAACGTGAAATTAATACATTCTTTCATAGTGAGAGCGAAATCCGCGATAGAGCGATTCGGTCGCGACTTGTACCAGAACTCAACTGTCAAAGAAAAACAAAAAGTGCGTTTTAAAAACGAAAGAGAAATGACGTCTTCCTCCTCCAGCACGTCGTCGCGGTTGCTCACAGCGACAGCTGCTGCGTCGCGCGGTAGTGTTGTGACCCGAAAAGCAAGTAAGCCGAACTTCGTGCCTATCCCGCAACAGCTCGACCCGTACGGTCGCACGCATCTGTTGATGGAGAGGCAGGCCCAATCGGAGTGGGTGGCCCATCTGAAGCAGATGCGGGACTGGAACGCACTTCCGCCTGTTGCCGCGCGCCGCACCAGTGGTCCGCTGCGGTTCTCCAGCCTGGAAGACTTCGACTCGGCGCACGACGATTACGACGCACTGCTGGACACATATGTCAGAAATCAGGGCCTCCAGCTGCACCAGCTATAAAGATTCCTTCGCGAAAACGGCAACGGTCACGGACACTAGGTAGAAGTAGATGAGTCATTGTCCTCGCGGGGACTGAAAGACTGCTATAAATGAGTCGCGAGGAGCAGTAGATGGTGGACGAAACAAGGGCTACAACCCCGAGACTATTTGTTGTGTTACTCCGCCCTCACGCGACCCCAAACGCCCTAGCTATTTCGCAGCTGAAAAACTCAACCTGTAGCGCTAGCCCCCTGAACGAAACGCATCAGCATCGGCTGTAACAGTAAACTAAGTGATAGCTGGTGCTGTGGAGGTCCCGCCATAACACAGACTACGACCATGTGTTCCACCACCGGCATGAACTACTGCTGAAGACAACACGGCGCCCCGTCGCGTTGACGGATGGGGATGCGACTGAGCGAACAAGAAAGTGGGAGCGGACACCAGAGGACCGCCCTGCACCAGCTCCAGCACACAGAGACGCAGCGGAGCTCCTTCATGATGGGAATCCGAGTTGTCCGACGTCTCAGCTTGGTCCAACGATGGAGTCTTCTCCTGCTGAAACGGCTGAAGGTCCGCTTCGCACCGGCAGCTCCAGCTGCAGTGCCACGGCGCTTGACGAGGAAGCGGAGCAGCAGCGTAAAGAAAGAACGCCATCCAGAGTTGTTCCTCCAACTGCCGTTCGTGCTGGAGGTGACGGCCATCAGGAGGACTTAGGAGTCACAGGGCTCCTGACACTGACTGAAGTTGCGGAAGGAGTCCAGGATGCGGAATCGGCGGCCCACCTTGGCCTTGCTGTTAGTGGGATAGGCATTGAGTCAGGTAGAAACGTCGAGCAACTTGATACTACTTAGTGTTACTACTGATCCGATATTTGATTAATGTCGTTCTCGTACAGGTACAACTACAACTTAACTGCGCGCTTATTCCTACGGGCTCACCCTAAAGAAGCAAAGCTAGCACAAAGAAAATGAATAAACAGATTATCGATGCACGAAAACATTGACATTCATGACAGACCCGGTGACCGAGTACGACCTCGAGTTATTGAAGGAGGATCGGGATGCCGACTACGCGCCCACCCCATTTTTAGATGACTCCGAATCCGGTGGCGGAATCCACTGTCGAAAGCACAAGGGGCACTGGCAAAAACGCCGACGCCAGATCGCGGGGAACGTCAATACCAAATGGCGACGGAAGCTGGCAAAAAAGGCGGGCTGGATGCACTGAGGAGTAGGAGGAGCAGAAGGCAGCATAAATATAACTACGGCACTCCCCCCGAAACCGAATATCATTATATGGGCAGGTTGTAGTGTTGACGCTCATGCGCAGCGTCTCGAGAGCTGCATACACAGAAATAGGCGGAGTGGCGGCCGTCGCCCTTCCACCTCGTCTTTTTTTACATTGATGCGCTCTCTCCACGAGCCTGTACGTGTACTTCGCATTCAATGATAATTTATCAAAATATGTGAATGTGGCATAGAGCGTGAGTACTAGGGGAAGTAATACAACCACGGTACGACCTCGACCACGCCTGCAAGGGAGGAAGATGAAAAAGTATGCTCAAAGTCTAACTCATCTCTTCAAGGACGTCTCTGCGATTATTCGCCACTGATTGACGGATCCTGTTGCTCAATCTCAGGCTCTGCTGCTGGTCGTGTCTGCCTGAAAAAGGGGGACGACAACCGCCATGGTGAAGAGAGCCCCGCGATGCGGGGAGGGAAACGGACAGGCTGAACAACGTGTCGTGTTCTTCTGCTTGACATTCACAACTTCAACTAATTTGTCCACGAGAGGAATAGATACGAAAAGTACCAGCATCAATTAAGTACTACGATTCATACTGATAAGACAATATCTCGCCCCCCCCGTCACCAACACCATGCTTCCGATAGACGATCGCATCTGTCTCCTCTGCCCGGCGACGACGCGTCTCTTAAAACGTGCGCTACGGCCTGCTCCTCTACGTTTACGTTTTTGTGGGCTAATATAAATTCGCTAAATCTTCAAGATCAAGCTGCGCCACGCGTCTGACACGAACGCGGTGAATGGAGCTGTGCTCCACCTCCTGTTGTAGTTGACGCGGTTCGGTTCCTCGTCCTCGGTGAACGACCAGAAGCTACAAGAGGAGCAAGATGTACGGCGGCGGGGGCGACCCACGGCGCGCGCGGTCGCGCAAGGACAACAGGCGGGGTTGCATCGGCCTCGCGAATCTCGGCAACACGTGTTACATGAACAGTGCGCTGCAATGCTTGTCCCACTGCCAGGCCTTCCAAAAGTGGTTCCGCAAGTGCTACGAAGCCAGCTCCTCGTGCACAACAAAGGAAGAGTACGCAAAAATGGGCACACAGAAACGGCTGGTAATGCTGCTGCTTCTCGTCTGCCGGTCGCGTTTGGATTTGGTCTCCTTTATTGCTTTGATTTCCACTACTTCTGTCCCTGCAATCTTTTCCTGTGCCGGTGCTTCTCACGACGGACTAGACAGCTTAGATACATCCTCAAACAAGACCACGACGAGGAAGATAGATAAGGGTCTCTCGAGGAGGAGGACGAGACCCGTCGATGACGGGCAGCGGCTCGCTTTCGTCGAATAAAAGAAAGACATACGTAATAAACGTATAATTGAAGAATCATGACCTTGTCCAAGCAAAAGCAAAATAACCGAAGTCGTGATATTAAAACAAACTGCGGCAGGCGTTCGAGTTGCTCGGCGTGTTTGAGCGGTTTTGGGGCGATTCGTACGACGCCCGCGTTTGCGAACCCACCGATTTTCTTCGCAACCTCGGCGCTCTCAACAGCATGTATCTCGGTTCGCAGCAGCACGACACGCAGGAATTTCTTCGCATGACGCTAGACGGCATACACGAGGAGCTGAAGAAGAAAGTGCCACGCAGTCCTGCAATGTACTACGCCGACGAGTACGGCCGCGGGAGCGGAACAAGCGGAGGTGGGTCGTCCTCGTCCCCCCCGGGTTGCACTGGTGGTGAGGCGGTTCGCAGATCCGCGGAGCACTACGAACTCAACTACGCCAAGGAAGTCGTCAACTCGCCGACAAAGCGGAAGGTGGACTCGAATTGTTGGACATCAACATCATCATCCTCGAACTCTCTATTAGTGTAGACTTAAGTACCTCCTCGGGAATCGATTACACATACACCATCGAACCGATGTTGTCGGTGAACAAGAACATCAAGAACCCCACAAAACTATTTGTGCAGGCCGTTCCGCTCCATCGCGTTTCGTCTTCGCCGCCGCCAAGCCCCCCGCGCAAGGGTACAACTACGCGCACCACAGCGGGAAGCAGCGTGTCTTCATCTGCCCCTGGCGAACAGCAGCAGGACCAGCTCCCGGGAGGTGGATTGTATTGCGAGAGCAGCATAGTCTCCGAGGTGTTTGGCGGCTCGCTGGTGTCCACCATTACGTGCCACGAGTGCCGGACCCGGTCGAGCACCGTCGAGACCATCTTCGACATCTCCGTGCCGATTCCCAGCGAGCCGTTACCGCCGCCGCGGCTGACCTTCGAGGGGGACCACTCGCAGCAGCCAGACCACCACTCCTCGTCCTCGCTGTTTGGAGGGACCTCTTCGAGAGGAGGCAGCTCCTCCTCCAGCCGCCCCGGAACCTCCTCCGGGGTCCAGGCAGCGAGCGGATCCTCCACCGGCGCGTCCTCTTCGAGCAGGGTGCCGAATGCGGCCGGGACCATGAGCGCGTTCTTCGGGAGCGTGTCAAAAAACATCAGCAACCTGTTCTACGATCGCGGCATCTCCCTGGACGACTGCCTGCGGAAGTTCTGCGAGCCGGAGCAGCTCAGCGGGAGCGAGCAGTACGACTGCGAGACGTGCAAAAAGAAGTGTAACGGGGAGAAGATCCTGTACCTGCGCGACCTGCCCGAGGTCCTCGCGGTGCACCTGAAGCGCTTCCGCTACGACCAGGGCTGGTTCGGCAACAAAAACACAAAGCCGGTCAACTTCCCCATCGACAAGCTAGACATGGCGCAGCACCTGGACCCGGCACTCAAGCACGGCGGAACAAGCCACAACGGATTTACGCCCTCGACTTCCTCCACATCCGGCTCCTCTTCGCGATCCTGGATGGGCTACGGCGGGACCGCCTCGAGAAGCACCACGAGCAGGGCAGCGGGTGTTACCCTCAACGCGGCCGCGAGTAAAAATAAAGTCGACAAAGGGGGTTCATCAAGCACGCACTACCGCCTCATCGGGCTCATCCAGCACTCGGGAAACATGGGGGGTGGGCATTACATCGCGTACTGCCGGCACGCGAAACGCCCCGACGAGTGGTACGAGTTCGACGACGCCCGTATGTAGGGAAAAAGTGAACAAACGATGTCCGCTCTTATTTTGAATCTGTTGTATCCGTTTCATCTTTCCTGCTGCTGCTGGACTAGCAGTTTATACTACTACTTGTACTTGGACTTGTTGGCATACTAGGCCGGCTAACATCGTCTTTTCGGCGGCCACGATCGAAGAACATCAGTTTGGTGTACATCTTTAGCATCATAGTACAGCGGACATTGATTGTTCTCTAGCCGTGATTCCGTGCGTGTCCGCCGCCACGGAGGACCAGGTGCGGAACGCGGAGCCGTACGTATTGTTTTACCAGCGGATGCCGCAAACCGACGACTTGTCCCCGATCCGGGAGGAGGAAAGGCGGAAACTGAAAATGAGCTACAAGTTCTACCAGAGAAAATTCATGGAGATCATAGCCGGCAGCGGAGGTGGTCGGGGCGGAGGCGGCGGGTCACTCCTGGGGGACTTGTACGGAAACCCAGGACCTGTGCTAAGCAGATGAAAATGTACTAATACTGAGTTTCAAAAATAAGATGCGGCCGAGGACCTGGAGCATTTGCTGTAGAAGTGGCATGCAGCTAAGATTTTTTTACGATCGTCAGAGCCAGTTCCTTAGCGTAGGCCGCGTCAAGGTCAAGCAACCTTTACCTTACGGACCGCCTTGGTGGCCCCTTCTCGCAGACGCAGGATCAGCTGACGGAATGAGTACTACATGTAAGTCAGTGCGACACCGTCGATGAGGAGCCCAGATATTGAAACGACCACGGAGCCGGCGGTGCAATAGGACCCTAACATAAGAACTGCAGGTGCGCGCTGCCGGTAGCAGGAGCAAGCTCCAGTTCCTTGGGAGTCGAAGTTTTTTGATTCATTGTAGTAGTGAAACCTCTAATGGTGGAGAAGGCAGCGGGCGGCGGACGGCTGGTATTTATCTCGCGGAGGTGGTACATACGCTGTCGCACTATGAGCGACCCTGGACCAATCGACAACTTTCTCTTTCTCAGCGCGCACGGCGCGGTGGGCTGCTCGCAACTCGACGTGGTGTGCGCGAAGGTACTAAACTATACTATGCCGAAATATTTATTTACGATTGCGTACAACTGCCTAGCTACAATTCGTTCAGGGAGCGTTGAGTTGTGCTACTATCTAATGCTAATCAATCGATCTCGTTCTCGATCTTCGGACAACGACAACTACAACACGGGCACCAGTTTATTCCGATTGGTGAGGAGGTGTTCTTTCCTCTGCAAGCGAAGTACGGGGGCGGTCCCCGGCTCCGCACCGTGAGGATCTGCGAGAAGAGCCTCGCGCACATGGAGGCGTACAACAAGAGGAAGCAGCTTGAGTACGAACTAGTGATGCGGTACGACACGAAGGACGTGGGGGATGGGCAGTTCTGGTACCTCGTGGACGCCGTGTGGGTGAACCAATGGAAACGCTACGTAAAGTCCGACGCCGTCACCGACGTCCAAGACATGTGCTGCCCCCTCAAAGTCACAAACTACCGGTACTACGCCAGCACAAAACCTACAGCATTGATTTACGGGAAGCATGATTTGAACTTGATGGTACCAACTAGTACCGGTACGCCACAATCGATTGTAATTTTGCATAGGAGAAATCATTTGATGGTGCGGTGCCATCGCGGCGATGCATTTTTAGCAGATGAGGAGAGAAAGCGAAGGCCGCGTAAGAGTAACTTGTGGAAGCGGTTTACAGAGTTGTCCGAGCAAAATGAAGTTCCTTCCGGACGAGCCTCAATGGCGTCTGCGCATTCTGTTTCTAGGTTGTTCGAGACACCGACGGAGGGCAATCCGGAGGTCAAGCAGCGCAAAAACCTGCGCGTGAAGGTTGACTTCATGGGCGTAAACGCGCGGGTGTGGGCCTTGTTCCGGCATTGTCACGGCGTGCTAAACCCAACGCAAGACGAAAGTGCAGTCTGCAGGGTACACTAAGTAAAGTACTTCGTCTGTTGCTGAAAGCATTTTTACAACTTTCTCAAAATTCAGACGTGACGACCGTGCAATAAAATCAATCACACGAAGTCGAAGATGAAGAAGACGAACAACTACAACAATACGAAACTGCACACCAGTCCGGGCTAGACTTCGACAGTCATCCGGGCGAGGAAGAGAGGGACCTTGCTCCCGAAGAGATCCTTCACGCGCCGGGGGTCAGTTGGCAATTCGTGGACATGTACCAGGGAAATTCCGAAGCCTACCGCAAGAGCAAATACTTCGTTGCGGCGGGGTCAGATAGCCCGTCCGCACGAAAATCTCCCAAACCTGGTGGAGGTGTATTATGCTGCAGCCAGCTGGTGCCAAGTTAGTAGAGCTTTATCTTGTGGCAGTCGCTGCACAGAACTCTATCGATCATGTTGTAAGCATCATATGGAGGACCTGCGACCCCAGCCCGCGGATCGAGGTAGCCTCGATGTTTTCTTCCTGCAGTATCGTCGCTTAGACCAGCATCAGCAACAGCTCCCGCGGTCGTAGGTGGAGTACGAGACAGAAAGTGTGAATGTTTTGCTCCACTCCTCGACGAGGAGCAGTAGAAGAGGCCTTCTGCCGCACTCGTGCCCTCGTTTTTTTGTCTCTTTCTAGCTAGCAGCGGCTGGCCTCGGCATAATTTGCAGGAGGAGAGATGAGCCCCGACTCGCGATCAGGCGGCCGCCCCGACTCTCCGCCTAAGACGCCTCAGCCGGATGAGAAAGCAAAGCCGGCGCGAAGAAACTCAAGACAAAGTCAAAGAGGCGACGAAGGGATAAATTCGTCACACTTTTCGCAAAAAAGTGTGGGCGGCAGAGAGGGCCCAACCAACGAAATTTGCGAAAAACCCGCCGTTGCGAACGGTATTGCTGGAGGCGGCAGTGAAGATGTTGAGGCGGCGATGTTACAGATGAAGGGAAGCGGAAGTTCATCGGACGACGCCATGGGCGCAGCATCTCCGATGGAAATGGATGTCGAGAAAAATGAGCTCTAGTCTTGACGCCGCAAGCACCACGTAGGATCATATGCTTATATTTCAACGAACAAGTTTCTTGAATATAAATACTTTTAGCTTAGCTGACTTGGGGGTGTCTCTATGTATTCGCATGTACTTATTCCGAACAACCCAATTTCGCAGACCGTGACCGTCGATACCTCGAAAAAAGCAATCCTTTTTCAACTTTGATTCCTCGAAAAAACCAGCAAAAATGTGTTGTACACGTTGGGTGCCTATCAAGAACAAAAAGCAGAATTCTATCGAAGTTCAGATGGAACTACGAGTTACATGCGCCGCTCGTCACGCGGCGTCCTTCAAGAGGCCACAAGCGCCAGGCCCGATACTGCATTGCCATTCGTCGCGAGGGATGAAATGAACTTGAACGCCATTGATTTCTGCAGCTCCGCGCCTCACAAGAACAAGAAGCTTTTGACTGTCGCGTCACGCTCACAACCACAAGAACAAGTATAATACTTAGCAGTGTGGCTGGAACAAGATTGATTTTACCACGACTGTCGCTGGTGACGGACGCCCCGCGTTTTTCTAGACGAGCAGAAGGACGCCAATGATGGGGAGCGCCCGCAAAAAATTTTTGCAGAAAAAAATACTCGTCAGGTCTTTGCGGAAGTCTACCCTGAAGGAGACGAAGCTTTTTTTTTCCTTTTCTGTTTCCTTGTTGAGCAAAAAAAGAGAGGCTGCGAATGCGAGGTCGACAAAGTGGACGAAACGGAGGCAAAGATACTGAAAAGATAGATTCATTTAGATACATACAGCACCCTAGGCGTGCGCCTGGAACTCTTTTCGTTCCACCGATTGACGCCAGCATGCTTGCGGTAGACGGAATACACAGACATACAAATTTGGAATAGAAAGATTTGCGGAAAGCCAGAAATCAAAAAGATCATGGTAGCTTCTGCGAGGACGCCGGGACCGGGTGGAGGAGGCTCGACCACGTCGCCGGAGCAACTGTCGCGCAAAAGCAGTCCCCGACCACTGAGCATTCAGCTGCCTGGGAAGGATGACTTTCATCCGAAGAGTCCAGGCGTCACTGTCTTCCAAGGTCTTACTTTTACGCGAAGGTGTCGGTCTTTTGAAAAATCGAAGAGCCACACACTGAGACTGACTGCGCACACATCTTTCTTTGTACAAGAAAAGGAATGATCGCGACTCCGCATATAACTGTACCGCTAACGACGTGGGTCCCTCACCCTCTCCCTTGAGTACACACTTCAATTCGGTAAAAATCTTGATCGACGTGGTGCAAAATGAGCAGCAGCGGCGCAACTATTTCGTCCATAGTCCCCACCCCCAGTCAGTAGGCAGCGAAAAATGCAACAAACAAACAAACAAACACCAGAGCGGCGCGAAGCGGGAACGCCGTACGGCAGAGCAGGAACTGTGACGGGTGCTAATACGCCGTTCGGAAAGCAGTGCTCCACGCCATTTAGCGTCGGATTGGAAAAAACCCTCAGCCAGCAAGCGGGCATGCTCAGTCCGAGCAAAAATTGTACTGCGAGAATTTGTAATTGTATTTTCATCAGCCCCGCTACTTTTCGTAGTTGTAAGTGACAGTGAGTCAGTCTTCGTCCTGTTCGTGCTGACTTCAGCTGGTGCCTTTCTTTCAAGGGACGAGAGAAGCTGGGACGGACGTGTATTGCGTACATTTATAGAAAATACGGACCAAACAGACGTCGGAAACAAATTCATGTGAGAAGCAAGAACAATGACTTCTACAGAGACATCAAAATCAGTAAATCAAAAAAAACTAAAACAAAATTTCGCAGCGATGAACTCCTTTCACGCGGCGAACTTTGGCAGGGAGCACTACCGCGAGAAGATGCCTAAGGCGACGGACGCGGATACTTTTACCGTTTATTGTATTCTGGGGGTCAACTGCGTAGAACAAATAATGAGTAGATTCATTGGAACCCAACCGACTGCGAAATCTGGCCATGATCGGACGATCTCGATCGATCGCCAGCGCCATGAAAGGTGTGCGTAGGATCGATAGGCTTGCATGCTGGCCAGGGACACTTTGTTCTACTACGTAGGAGAGAGAGGAAAAAAATAAATTAAATTTAGTAGCAAGTCAAGCGTGTGCGTCTCGTCTGTGTGTGGCTGTGGCACCTCTCAGGCTCAGCCAATGGCTCCCGTGCCGTAGCGGCAGTCGCTACTAGGCAATGAGTGGGGAGTAGTTGGAAAGGCTCGCTTTCCTTAGCCGTTCTAGCACTTCTAGGCCTTGATCTTGAAGATGAAGACTAGAGGTACTAATTGTTGCTTTCTTTGCCGCTTGCCACGCTTCAGGAACAGTGTTTATCGGCGAATGTAGTTGTCTTAGTCTAAGTACTTCGTTTTCCTTTCGGACCGGAGAAAGAATCCGCCAATTCCCTTCGAAGAGCTGCGTTTTGTTTCGGAGGCTGGACACGAACGGGGACGGGGCGATCGATATCGACGAGTTTCTCGCCTTCTTCGCCGTGATGGGAAAGGACAGCTGTCCCTATGCTCGTGTAGTCAAAGATCAGCTGGTATGTTAATGCTAGCAATTGGATGAAAGCGCAGGTAGCGGTAGCAGGGACTGAAAAAATCTGTTTTGGTCGCGGCTATGGGCGGGGCCGTATCAGTCGATGAACGTGACGATGGACGTTGATTCGACGACGGCGGGAAGTGGGTCATTTTCTTGGAAGGACATGAGGACGGAGCAATTGCTCCATCACAGCAGCGACAAACACAATTGAGAACAATTCCAGTTCGTCCTACATTTTTTGCACGACAGAATATAAATTTCGATCCCAGCTGGTCTTGGTCCTTCTCGATAGCTGGAAGGCCGTGATGGAGTTGTTTAGGCACTACGACGCGGACCGAAGCGGAGCTATCGACTTCGATGAGTTTTGCACGCTGATGGAAACCGTGATGCCGGTAAAGCAGGCGTACCGCGAGGCAATGAAGAACGGGGACGTAATTCGTATGTCGTCCGGCAACTAGAAGTAGGAGTACATGTGCATGTTTGTGTCTTGACGTTGAACTTCAAGTTGATGTTTACTTTCTTTTTATTAACATTGACCGAGCGGCGCGAGCAGGAGCAGCACGACCGACTGATGACTACAACAGGTATCGATCGACATGATGGCGGAGTCGCTCGGCGGGCTGGCCATGCTGAATCAGAGCACGGAAGACTTGATCCAGGCGGAGGCGTGTGCGGTATCCCCCCTGGGAGCCACCCTCCAACCCGTGACGATGGCCATGCTGCACCGAACGCCATATCACTACTCGCCCGCCGGCTTTGTCTGCGCGAAATGCAACATCAGCTGCGACAACCTTGCCGACAAAACGGGGTACTAACTTAGTACAACTAGAGAGAGCTTCAGATTGGTCTTGATGCCGCAGCTCGCTGCAGCTGTTCTTTGTTACAGGCGAAACAGGATCGACTGCGGCTGCACTCTTTTGTATTTTTGCAGAAGTGCTGGGGGAGCGAGAAGCGACATTCGAGTTCATTCGAGTTTGACAGCTCCCGTTTTGCGTTTTTTTTTTATAATTGTTTGATGTTTCATTTTCATCGTCAGGTGGTATGCTGCCGGCGAGCAGTACATGATCTGTGGAATGTGCGCGCAGTTGGAGACCCGGGCACAGATCGTAGAGATGCGGGAGTTGCTGACCATTGAGAAGAAGAAGAGCGTGGTGAAGCCGTTTCTGCCTCATTACTTGAAGCACGCTCTGTCGCCGTGCCCGAGCCCGAAGTCGCGCACCGCCAAGCAGAACGTCGAGAAGCAGGCGCCGCTGGGCCCGAAGTCGCGCGTCACGCAAGCGTTCGCAGCCACGCTGCTGGAAGAGGAGTAGCATTAAGGGTACGGAAAATGCATACTAGAACTAGAAGAGCATATTAGAGGAACCCAGTAGATTTATGCCACCTCCTTTCGTTTCTGATTCTGGCCCATCCGATCGACATGGGGGAAAAGAGGGGCGGGCTGTGTGGTGGTGGTGCTGGATCGATGGCTGCGAACCATGCCTTCCAGCTGATGAATGTTGATGACCCGTCGACGCCGACTATCGAAGGATCAACTCTTGGTCCATCGGCTATGAGACGGCGACAGCGGCACGACTACAGCAGTCGGCGATCAATTTAGGGGCGACGGTCAGCAGTCGGCCGTGCCCTGTGCCCTGTCCCCTCTTGGCCCCTGCTTGCTACTCCTCTTCCAGCAGCGTTCGCAGCCACGCTGCTGGAAGAGGAGTAGCAAGCAGGGGCCCGTGGCATCCTCGGGAAGACGAAGACGAAGAGGAGTGCAACTTCTATTCTCGAGGACGAGCAAATGCACCTACACGTACCTAGTAAGTACTAATTTATACGGCTACAGATACAAAAATTTAGAAGTTGGTGACCAGGGGGCGTGCTCAGTCTACTATGTATATTCGCACGTCGCACGCCCACGCTCCGGCTGGTGCTAAGGAAGTGGTATACGCTGTAGTGAAGCTTGGCTAGCTAGTAGCAGGAATCCATGGAGTTGAAGTTGAAGGTCGTGAAAATGCAGTGCTTTTTTATTTTCTTCTTATAGTGGATCTAGTAGTAGTAGCAGCTAGTAGTACTGCAGCCAGAAGTGAAGATCAAGATACAGATAGTGATAGACTTCAGAGACACAGCGCACTGCTTGCTAGGCGAAAGTAACGAGTCACCTGCTTCGCACGTCATCGATGCACGACCAAGCGCTGCATACAACATAGATACGTACTCGCGCGGCGATTTGTTGAACAATATATTGATTGGACAATGGCTGGGAGCTTCCGAGTCGAAGAAGAGCTTCTAGCGTAGATGGGCAGGAATTTGGTTTTACTTTTATTTCATCGCAACCAGCAGCACTGTACAATTTTCTGGCCATCACGACAGGGCAATAGAAAAAAAGAATTAGGGCCGATTGGTTTCCTCACCACCCCCGCATTCTGGAGCTGAGCTCGACCGATGGGGCGCTGGTTGACGTGTCGTTTTTCTTGTGAAGACACGGTTTCTTTCTGCTAGCACTGGGTCGTGGTCGTGGTGTTGGTTCGGAACTGTGGAGGCACGCCGACATCTCCGATCTTCCTTTTCCTTCGTGGGCCGTCGTCTCTATCGGTTGGCACAGAAGTTGTGGACAAATCGGACTGAATCGATGCTACCGTATGGGAGTGCAATGTCGCGCGGCGGGTGGCGGTGGAGCGCAGGGCGGCTCCTCATCCTCTTTCTTCTCGTTGCGAGGTGGATTCGACGCTCGCGCGGCGTCCCTGTGGTGGCCACATTCCTCCGTGCCCAGGTGCGGGGCTGCCGCCTCTTCGTGGATCGTGTTCGCGCCGCGTTGGGGCCTTGGCCGCCGAAGACCGAATCTGTGATCGCAAAGGGCCCCTATTTTCTGTTCCTCCTCCTCGCGCTCACCGTGGGAACCTACGTGCGGGGGCTGGGGTTGGCGGGGGCCGACGAAACGTCGGATGACTACCTCCGGCACGAGCGAGAGGAGCGGCGGAAAAGCTGCCGGGAGATGGTGCGCTTCTGTGTGCGCAAGCACAAAGTTTTGGAGCGCGCGGTAGGGGGCAGAAGTGTCCGGGAGGCCTGGGAGAAGTTGAAGTGCCCGCGCTTGCTGGACCACTGGCTCTACTCCACGGAGGTCCACCGGGAGGACACAGAGGAAACCGTAACCGAAAGTGGCGCCACGAGTGTTCCGCTATCTTCCAGGAACGCCAGCAAAGAGCAGCTGCCGCCAGAGGACGTTGACCTGAGACCAGCGCTGCGCCTCCAAAAGCCGGAACAAGGGCTCCCGCCCCGTGGTACAACTAGCGCGAGCGGTGGAGCTTCTTTTTCCCCACCAGGTAGAGCAGGCGGAGAGTTGTACGCGGAGCGCCTTCTTGACGATGTTGATGGAGAACGTCCACGGACAGCTGCTGCAGCTGCTTCGCACGGCACTGTGTCGCAGGCCTCGCTATTGTCTGAGGAGCTGCTGGGCGACGCCGCGCTCCCCATGACGGCGGAGGAAGCTTTCCGCAGCGTGGAAGCGCTCGGCAAGTGCGCGCCCCAGGATTTGTTTGTCGTCACGGGGGCGGTTGTCGTGGCCTGCTTGCTGCGATTAGAACTCACGGGAATCCTGGCAAGGGTAGAAAAGCTGGATAGACCACGTAGTCGGGAAGCACGCGAAGATGACACCAGAGTCCCTGAGCAGGTGGACGAGAGTTTGTACTCGGAGTTGAAGCGGAAGATTAGCGAATGCGAGGAGATGCAGACGGAGCTATTCGAAAACGGAAAGTTCACTCGCCACCACCGAGAGATGCACCGGGTGGCGAGCACGATACTCGCGCCTGTGTTGGCGGACGCGGCGGGCCGAGCACGTGAGTTCTACGGAACGCGGCTGCGCGTTGTGTACCACCTTCTCACGGAGCACCTGCTGTTCAGGCGCGATGGAGACGTTGCTTGTATTAAAGGTAGCCATGATGTCCACCTCCCGCGATCCATTTCCTTCCGCCGCTTGGACTACCAGAAGCTTCTGTACATCTTCCTCTCTTCGTTCTTCTCGCTGGTCTCAGGGGCGCTTGACACTACACGGTACTATTACCAGGCCGAAATTCTCAACCTGGCGAAAGACCTCTTTTGGTCGGTAAACCTCGCGCGCGCAGAGGGACGAGACCACGTCGACCGTCGACCGCTGGGGTCGGCGCACCAATCGGGCGCAGCAGCTGGCGCACCCGTCGTCGGAAGCAGTATCGTGGAGTCCGCGAACCCGACGTCGTCCACCGCCGCACCATTGAGCAGCAGGCGCGACAAGTCCGAGGACGTAGCTTTCTTGTCGCCCGTCCGCGCCGTACTGCAGCTGAAAAAGCAGCAGCTGCGCAACACCGTGTGTTCCATGCTGATCGTGGAAATCACGGGCATTCTCGCGTCCCTGCTGCGCGACCAGTTTTCATCGCTCGGAAAGCAAGAGCTCATCCGCACGCTGAAGGTGCGGCTCTTCGAAGCGCTGGTAAGCCAAGACTATCAGTTCTTCGAGAGTCACGACCTCTGGGAACAGCGGCAAGTGATTTACCAATAGACCAAACCTCCTCGATAGTGTGAGGTGCACTTCTGAGTGGTCCAGAGTTCTATACGTGTAAGTTGCAAAAAACGTCTAAGTACTTGAAGGTGGTCGTGGTCGTCCTCGTCGCACGAGCTGTTTCTAGTGTGATTGTAGAAGTGTCGACTCCGCGCCGGTGGAGCCCGAGACCTACCTTCTTGTTCTTCTATCTACAAACTCCGACGAGAAGTATAGGAAAGTAGGACCGCCAAAGAACTCATCGTCATCCTTGCCGCCGTCCTGATTCGGGAGTCTAGTCCTGTTGTAGTTGCATTATCCGGGGATGGGGAATCAATACTTAATTTTCCGCGTGAATTTTCAATTTATTATTATTTGGCACTGGACCAGGTCCGCGGAGCGCTCTGTCTTGCTATCGAGGATCAGCTGCCCCGCAGCTTGTAAGGGATCGGTAATTGCGGGCACGTGGTCACCACCTTGCTGGACTACCCGGTTCAGTGCCTCGAGGCCGTTGGCCGCACCCTGTCTTCGCTTTCCATTCTGTGGCGGAAGAACCGGCAACTCTCGCTGTTTGTGTTCACCATGATGCCACTGAAGCTGCTCGTTTCGCTGCGGCTGCAGCGGTGGCAGGAGTACCTGGAGACCGTGTACGTCGCGGCGGATCTGCGGGGCAAAATCACGGAGGTGTGGAAGGCACTGTGCCAGCCCTCGGCCTTCCTCACCATCCGGATGTTCGGCCGGGAACCGGAGGAGGTCCGGAACTTCGGGAACTTCCTGCGGGTGCTGGACCGGGACGAAAACCAGCGACTGATGCTCTACAAGCTGTTCGCACCGATCGAGCCGTTTCTGGCGAACTTCATCGAGATGCTCGTGCTCTGGTACGGGGGCCGCCTCATCATCGAGTCGCAGGACGCGCAGGTGGGTAGTGACCACCACCTCCGACTGGGACGTCGGTGGTCGCTACCATGCTTTTGCCGCTGGCTCCGACAGATGCTCCCATCGAGGCTCGTCGGAAAGATGCTTTTGCCGCTGGCGTCACGAGGGGGCAGACTCCCGAGATTCGTGCTGTCGGCGGTCGGCGCGTTATTTCACGCCGGCGACCACGGGCAGCCAGGGCTTGGAAAAAATATTGAGTTGGCAGATGCGCCGCAGCTAGCGACGGCAATGCCATTGCCACCACGACACGCACTGAATGTTGAGGACCATTCAGGGCCACGATCAACGTCATGCCCTGCTACTCCCGCAACTGATCAGTACCACCACGAGGAATCCAATTTCCTCAGTATTTCCAGCACTGGCGCGGCCGTAGGTGAGGGGTCCTCGGCCGGAGCGCTTCTGCCGGACGCGGATGCACTTGGATTTGGGGACCTTTCGACCTTCCTGCTGATGGCGAACAACGCTTTCGACAGTGCTCGGTTCTTGCGGCTGCGGGCACAGGGCATCGGCGACGAGATTTTGGAGCCCGCGGAAAAGATCATGGCCCTGCTGCGGGCGCAGCCGAAAATCGGACTCTATCACGCTGCAGCAGCCGTCGAAAAAGAAGGTGGAGGTCGTGAACCGCTTCCTGGAGGGGGCCATGACGACCAGGAGCAGCAGCTAGCGTCGGGCAAGGGCATTCTGCGAAGTTATACAAATGCAACTGCTGATCATGTGACGAGGACGAGGACGTTGGTTCCGGCGTTTCGGTTCCACAGCCTTGTGTTCGACTGCGTCTCCTTTCGGTACCCGAGTCGGCCGGCGGTGCGCGTGCTTCGCGGCGTGTCGTTCCGTGTGGACGCCGGGGACCACCTTGGCGTCCTGGTTAAGGGGAGGACGAACCCATTTCCCGAAACATGTCTGAAGGAGTGCGACACTTGTAGGTGGTCGCGTATTTGGTGTTGTAGCGAGATTGGGGTGTCTTGTGGGGGTCCTGTTTGGTCTTGTA
>RXOD01004544.1:0-20745 GCA_005223375.1 Amoebophrya sp. AT5.2
ATTTGCACGTCAAGTGGCGTGATGTGCACGTCAAGTGGCGTGATTTGCACTTCAAGTGGTGGCATTTGCCGCTGCGGTCCGCAGTCTGTCCCCTTCTTGCGCAGTTGGCGCGTAGTATTCATGGCTTATCTAAGTTGCTACTACTAGGCGCGATGAGAACTTACTGGTAAAGGTGTCCTGGATGCGGGCTCCGGCCATCTCGCGTGGCAGCTTGACATGGTAGGCGGTATCGCCTGGTTGCACTCTGGTGCTATGTCGCCATGTCGAATCGCTCAGATGCATGAATTGGCCGTGGGTAGCCTTAGGCGGCGTTCTCCCGCGAGTGGCCGGTCGGTCTCGGTGCTGACGGAAGAGCCTCCGCGCTCCGTGGGTGCGGCTCATCTCTATGCTGCTCCCCCTAGTACATGTGCCCTACGCGCTCGCACTCTGTACTTATGTACTGCTCCTCACTTTATTTTCTATGTTGCTTCTTGGTTTTGCGCGATGGCGCGCCTCGCGTCCGCGCTAGAAGACGCGTACTTACTAGTTCGCTGCTTACTCGCTTGCGCGCTGGCACGCTGGGTGCCCTGTGTACGTTGGTCTTGCACTTCTCCTTGGCTGTGCCCGTACTGTTGCTAGACGGCGGACGCCCCCCTACGGGCACGCTGGTCATCAGCACAGCCCACCAACTTGCACAGCCCCAGCTTGCCTCTTCAAATGTAATCTTTTCTCGACCCGAAGATTGCGCGCAGCAGTTGCAGAACAGCGGCGGCATTGGGAGCCACGCGCTCCTCGGGAGTTTTAGATGAGGCGTAGGTCCTGGATTTACCAACCGTATGTGAGTTGAGTTAGGCGTCTGGCAGCGCTATCTCCTCCCCACGGGCTGCGGCAACGAACACACCGGTCGCGCTGTTCTTCGCTCGAAAACTGGTCGCACTGCCACAGTAGTTCTACACGCTTGGTGTGTGATTCTGGCTGTGAACGGCCCCACACGTCATCCCCCCTACCTACGCCTCTACCCGTGCGTGCCCTGCCCCACCGCTTGGGATCCGGTCTCTGGCCGGCGCAGTTGTCCCGAAGGGCACAGGATCTACTCACTCCGTCGCTACGGGAGACTCCGATGTTCACTGTCTCGCTTACCGTAACTATACTGGGTGCAAGTGCAAATGTCGTTACGTGACCTAAAGGCATGATCCCGGTGTGCTGCGCACCACGTATACCTTACCTTACCTTGGATAAGATAATTAAAAAACTACGAAAACGTCGCGCTGCGGCCACCGCTGCCGCCCTGCCAGTTGTCCGGGGGCCACAGCTTGGGCAAGGTACTTTTCGCTGTCCGGGGACACTGTGTTCCAGCTTCGGCACCGTCGTGTGTGTTTTTTTTTCTCCAAGAAGCTGCATCAATCTATGCAGCAGGGCGCGTGCGTTTTTTCGTCCACAGACACTCATTGAAGCGAACTGAGAGTGGGTGAGCTATGTCCACCGCTATGGGGGAGCCTGAAAAATCGATCTCTGTGGAGGTCCTCCGCGATTCCTTGTTTTTTTTTGTGTCGCGGCATGGATGCGGCGTCGGCGAGCCCGTGGCACCTCCAACCACTGGCTAACGGTCATTATTACTCTTCGACTTCGCCTTACTTCTATGCGATTTATTTATTACTGTTACCTTCCCCATCCCCATATTTCTTTATTTATAGTGGAGGGAGGTGGTGAAAACAGAACCGGTAGAAAGGGCACAGGACAGACCAGCTATGCCCCTGACAATCCAACAACTCGCACGCAATGGAGGAAGGAAAAGAAACGTGGGACAATCATAGGCGTTTACCGCCGCAGGATTAAAATCATCATTCTATATTCATCTTCACCGGGTACGACCTTTTCACAGCCTTTACCTTCAGCGTTTTCTATATTTGCATTTCCATCGCGGCACAAGGAAGTAGAGCTAAAAACGATGTTGAACCGCGTCGAGTCTAAGAAGCGGATGATCGGTCCGCGACGCGGCTCCCAGACCGGCGACGGCGCATCACGCGACCAAAGCTCCCCCACCCGCGTGACCTCCAAGCGAAACTCCACTGGCTCGTCCGCCGCAGCCCTCACTCCGGCCCCCACTACTGGAGGTTTCAGCACCCCGATGCGGCAGGCCAGCAAGGGCACGGGGGCTTCATCCGCAACACCCGCAGGAGACGCGGGGGCGCTCCTGGGGGAGAGCCAGGGGACCCTTTGGTCGCGGCAGAACTCGAAGGACGGCGGCCCCCAGCGGGTGAGCAGCAAACTGCGGAAGCTGGGCTTCAAAAACCTTAACTCTGGACGAGCTATAGCAAGACTTATATACGAAAGCTATGCAAAATTAATTATATAAAGCTATCAAAATCAAGTCAAAGTCAATGATTTGGATTTCGGTCTGGACGGTACGTGTCTGGAAGGTACATGTTGTATCGATCCTCTGTCGCGTCAAGGTCAATCACTCATAGCCTCAACATAAGTTGCACTGTCCGGATCATATCTTAGCTCGTCCGAAAATTATCTGTTCCTAGCTCGTCCAAAAATTATCTGTAACAAACTCGAGGAGTACGAAGACGGGGAACTTGAACGGGAGTTCGTTTACAGCTCAAAAAAGTGCATTTGATTACTGCGCCCCTAACTGTGGGACTACTGCAGCTGTTCCCCTCTAATCCGGCTTCGCCTTCGCCTGCTTGGATCTCTTCCCTACTCCTGAATCAATGATCTTCTCCCTCCGTAGTACTCACTAGCATGGCAGCTGTGGCTCATCTGCTCGGCATGTAAATCATTTTTTTGAGCTGTAATTTGCGGACCGGGTGCAGCAGGGGTCTTGAACTGCCTGGCCGCGGTGGGGCGGCGCCCCTGGAAACAAAAGCTCGCGACTCCGCTGCCGTGGCAGAGCCCAATCTGCTTGTGGCTCTGGTTCTGGACGAGCTCACAGTCGGAGTCGCTCCGGGGGTACTACTAGGGCGCTTTGGCTCTGGCAGGGCCCGCTGGGCAGCACGCAGGCTCTGGCAGAGCTAGCGCTGTGCCCCTCACTCTTGCAAGGCTGGCGCCGCGGCTGAGCCAGCAGGCTACCACGCACTACCTATCGCTGCCGAGTTACTAGTAGAGCGGGCAGGGCAAGGGCATGGCTTACTGCTGGGGGCTGCCATTTTCGAAATGCAAGGAAAATCTACGGCGCGAAGGAGGAAAAGCGTAGCGTAGGTGCAGTAGTAGGAAAAAAAAAATGATGAATTTCAGAGCCTAAAGCGAAGTGCTCATAACTCTATGCTCATACCGAAATCACGATCTTACGCCACAGAAATATGGTGAACACAAAACACAGCACCAGCCCAGAAAACGGTAAGTATTTGATGATGTAAACCCACAGCGAGACCCTGAATCATGATGATGATGCTGCACATGGTCGAAGTCTCTCACGATGAAATCACTCAAATTCACGAACAGGATCCAGATCAGCAAAATATATTTTCGTGATCACGCGATTCTTAAACTGCAGAGCACTTACATAGCGCTGTGCCTTTGAATCTTGCGAGGCTCCCGCAAGACCCTTGGCTGAGCTAGCAGCCCTCCCTAGCACTTCATCGGCAGACTTGCTTCCGGCGGTTCCCCAATCATCATGGCGTTCTTGTTTAGGCAAAGTAAGGCAATCATGCCGTTGTTTTGAGCTGTAATTTGCGGACCGGGTGCAGCAGGGGGAGGACGCCTGGGTGTTGAACTGTCTGGCTGCGGTGGGGCGGCGCATCCTCTTCTCCGAGTGGGCGGGGGGCATCGCGCGGACCAGCATTTTGTATGCATCAAAACAGGGCGACCAGGAGATGTGCAAGATTCTGCTCGCCTACGGCGGCAAGGAGCTGCTGAAGGTGAAGGACCTGAAGGGCCGAGACGGCGAGTACTACGCGAAGCTGCACGGAATCGACCTTACGAGCAAGAGAATGGGGGAACCGAGGGATGTTTACATGGAGCCACCGACGTTACGGCGTAGGGCCTCTAATTTGATTGAGATATGATGTGAAATATCAAGAAAATATGGTGGTTTGAAAAATATGACTTCTGTTTTTTCTTCTAAAAAACCAAACGCAATCAGGTAGACCATGAAGAAACAATTTCGGACAGACAATCCATATTTTTGAGGAGTCAACCAGCCAAGGCTTTGCGGCAGTTCTTGAATCTTTTCAAGGAGATTTCACTGACGAGAATCTTGGCCTCGAAGAACAAAGACCGCACGCCCAGAAAACCGCGCAAGCAGGTCATTTGCTATGTTATGCGTTTCGTCAGTGGTCGGCTCTGTCGCATCAACATTAATCCTTTGCTCACACCAGGCGCAGGGAATCGGCGAAAGTAGCAGAGGCTCAGCGTGGATCGATTGTCACGCACGCGCACTGCTACGGGCACGGCGAGATTCCCGACGACGCCGAGGAGTTTCCGAAGAACGGCTACTTCGACTGCGACGACCCAGGCCTCAGGTGCCAGGCGATAAATAACGAGCTCGCGAACCACAGCGAGCTGAAGGAGGACGCGAGGGACTCCCAAGACGCACCCCTTCGGCTTCGACCTCTGCTACCGCTGTGCGACTGGGAACGACGAAAACGCAATTTGTCCGCCCGTTCCCCAGATGCAGCAGGCCGCCGCGGAGGGGTTGAGGGTGTTGTCGGGCGCCGCCGCGTCGGCGGGCGCCTCGGCCGGAGCAGCGGCGGGACCACTATGCATGGAGTGTTGCACAACTTGAACTCAGGGATTTCGCAAGCCGGTTCTTTTCTCGCGAATTTACTGAACCGGGCGAGCGGAGGCAACCAGGGCGGAGGAGGGGTGACGCATCATTCTTCTTCGGGCAGTAGAGGACCAGGACGAACATCAGCTCTGAGGGCTCCCGGTGGCTCGTCGTCCTCGTCAGAGTCCGACGAGAGCGGGACGTTTTCTTCGGCGAACGGTGGCGGAGGCTCAGCTGGTGGCCCTCCGGGCGCAGGGCTTGCAGCCGCAACCCACTACCACGATGGGACTGCCGCTGTGAGCGAGTTGCCGCACCAAAACTCGTCATCCTCTTCGTCGACTTCGTCCTCCGCACCAGCAGACACGAACACAACCCAGGGCGGCAATCCAGGTGCTGCGGAACCTCCGGCGCCGCTTTTCGAATCTGTGGCCGGCCAATGCAAGCGGCGCCGACCCTCTGGCCCGAGCAGGAGCAGGGGCTGCATCGTCGCCAAGTTCCGACAGACCAACCTCTCCTCCCGGAGCCACTTCTGTGCTGACGCAGATGTACAACTCCGGCACTCGAGAAGGGGCGGAGCTGTGGCGAAGTCAGAGCGGGGCTTCGTCGTCGTCGAGCAATTCGATCGTCGAATCCAGCAGTAACTCGCCCGGCGATGACTGGTCGGTCGACAGCCCAATGTTGCACCCGCAGGCGGCGGTGTTGCAGCCACTAGTTGGCCCCGGCGGAGGTCCGACTTCGACCTCTCGGCCATTTTCTTCCGGCTCTCTCGGAAGCGCCGGGACCAATGCGTCTTCAACTACAAGCGGGGGACGAGCGGGGGGTGGGGGCGGGTACACGTCTTCAAGCAGCTCGGCACGAGGCGGCGCGAGAAGCGTGTCTTCAAATACAAACAACGCACCAGCAGCCGATCACGACCCATCATGGACCGCCTCGACGAATCTATCGGCCACGTTCTACACGGGAGAAGTCGTCGCTCCTGTTCCAACATTTCTTTTCATCTGCTTCTTCTGTCATCTTCAACTGCTAGTAGCAGACGAAGAAAAGAAAAAGATGCTTTTTTTGTAGTGCCTAAGCTGGAGCCATCAGTGCATACGTACTGAACAGCCAATGAGTGAATGAGTGAACTACTGCCGACCATTGAGATTAGGAACGGCAACGAGGCAGGAGTGATCAAGTACAAGTTGGCTATCAGCAGAAACAGACCGACCTCCCGTCGCGGTGGCTTCGTGCTTTTCCTATGGTTGCGCTGATTTCGTTTTCGTTGCGTGCTTACTGTTGGGTCGATGATTTGACGATCTTTCGAGGGGTCGAGTGCGGTTTTAACCATCTTTCGGAGTGTCGCTTATGGTTATGCGATTAACCACACAGGCCTACCGATCTGATAAGCGCGCCGACCTTCAGTTTTGAATCGTGCTCGTCGCGAACCGTTAATATCGGTCCAGACCAACCGGTGGACCAACTCCCAAGATGCATGATCCAACAGTACCGCTACAGGATTTAGATTGCAGTCCTTAGTAGTACATTTTTGCTTGATGTGTGTTGTCGTGATAGGGAAAAGCTTAGACATGATGAGACTCTTTCGTCCTTGCTAACGCCATGCTTGAGCGGGAGACTCTTTCGTCCTTGCTAACGGGCGGAACGGCTCCCAGCGTGCCGAAGCCGATTACGGTTGGAGCCCGACGAAAGCAGCTCGTCAAGGCGGTGGCTTTCAGCGATGTAAGCAGCTCAGGATGCGAAGGCCCGACGGAAGCAGCTCAGGACGCAGTGGCGCATCCATCTTCTTCTTCGTTTCTGCAGCAGCAACGCAAAAGAAGATGGGTGCAGGAGTACGAGCACTTAGAAGCGCAGGAGGAGAAGATGGATGCAGGAGTACGAGTACGAGCACCAAAGGGCGCACTCTTCACTGGACGTACTAGGGCCTTGTCAAGATTTATTTGTTTGGCATGATTCAGATTCTCATTGATGTATTTGGTTTCGTGCATCGTCATAAGTGCATTGTTCTTCTCCATTGGCGCCAACATGAGTAGGGTAAGCACCTCAATCGTCATCGTCGTTGCATCTGCGTAACCAGATGTGCACCCGGGAGAGCGGCCCAATCAATTCCAGAAACGCCCGGATGCCAACGACGCGGTGCACGACGCGGCGCCGGAGCCGGAGACGCGCGAAGGGCTACATGACGCACGCGGGCGCAGTCGCACTCCGAAGCTAAAGAAAAAGCGGCCGGCAAAAGTAGTTGCTGAGATCACGGACTCGGGTATCACGGTTCGCGGCGCCGTTGCCCCTGACGTGTCGGCGCAGCTTAAGCAAATGGCAGCGCGTCATCAGCGTGGCAAGGGCGTGGGAGGTTACCGTGGGGACGATGGTGCGTCTGCTCCTGTTCTGGCTGTGCCGGGTGGTCAACGCGAGTCGTGCGATGAGCGGCACGATCCGGAGGCCGCCTTCGATCCGCTACGAGATCTGCTTCCGCGCTACCGCAAGCCAAAACGCCGCAAGCCAAAACGCGCAGGAGGAGGTGCGTCGTTTGGCGAGAGTTGCCGCGCGCCGCTTTCCAAGTCCAGCCCTGCAAGGGGTCGTACTCGTTCTCTCGCGGGCGGGGGTTGTACTTCGTCGCGTGAGGCGTTACCTGCTCCGAACTCCGGGCAGGTAACGCTTCACGCGGCGAAGTACAACTTTGTGTCGGGAAAGTTCAGGAAACGCTCCTGAACAACATCGTGTATAATCTTTGTCTGCGCGAAGAAATGGCCGCTGCGATTTCCAGCGCCTACCACACCGGGTGGGCCATCAGCGTCGATACGACATCGGTTGGCGTCACTGTATCGCACAAGCGGGGCGAAGAGGGTGGGCCAAACGGGCGGAGCCGATCGGTAATCGCGACTACAAAAGCGGAGCGGAAGGGCCCGACGGCTGCAGCTGGTTGCGGCTCGAAGAAGGCTGAAAACAGCAAGCGTCTAACTTTGAGAGACAGTATGGATGGAATTTTTGACAGCGATCCCTCGAGGGTCGAAGGCCGGGGCGACGATGAAGGAGACGACGCGTAGTTTCTTGTTGGGAAAAATGTTATTGCTATATTCACATGTGTAGGCGAAGCTCGGCTGGATATGAAAATTAAGCTTTCTTGTAGTTCCAGCAACTCTCATTGTCACTCACACTTGCGACAGGAACCGGGCCAGCGCGTTATCATCGGCACCACCGCCGGGCAGAACTGGGAATGAGGTGCGTCGCGTTCACGTCGCGAACGCGGGTGAGGAGAATCTGCTTCACGATACAGCAGTAGTAGTTCAGCCTGCGCCTTCAACAACAAGTAGTGCAAGCGACGGACTCAGCGCTTTCGAGAAAGCACTGCTTGAGCAGCAAACGAAACGCCTTCAACGGTCGGCGCAGCGTCTGGAGAGGGGATGCGGTCTGCTGGGGATGGTGTCCGCGTCGATTATGCCGGAGACGAAGACAACGCTGAGCGCCAAGACTGGAATGACGACAAGTAACACAAAATGGGTTTTCGTGCAGCGCTCGCACGAGGTGCGGCGCGTCGGCGCGCCGCCCGTGATAAAAAGCAACCGCCAACAACCGCGCCCACAGGTTTCTACTGCGACTGCGGCCACGACGACCACGACTCCATCCGCCGGGGGTGTAGCCGGTACTTCTTCAAAAGCAAAGCGGCCAGCTGCACAACCTCCGGCGAAAAAGACAACGCAGGTCAGCGCGGAGGAAAAGGAAGAGGCTATAGCTTTGAAAGTCGGACGTGCTATAATTGGAGAAATAGCTGCGGTTTTAATGGCCGCGATGGGGGCTGGATCTAAAACACGACTTCTGTCGCTGTTTATCACTTGCGATCTCGGAGAGATGGCTGCGGTGTTCGTGGCGCTTTCGTGGCTGCGACAAGCCCTGCGAGGGTACAGAGCGGGCGGGCGGAAGCTGCGGGTATATGTTTCGGTCAACAATTGCAAGGCGCACCAGCTAGCGACGGGGTATGGAGAGTCTATCGAGGCGGCTGTCGACTACAGCGGCTGCTACTCGTCCGTGGCTGCTTTTGAGGAACGATCGCGGCTATTCGCGGGGGCGACTCGGATGCACATGTATAATTGTAGCGGTCCCTTATGCCAAATCTAGCGAAAAACCGTTCACACTTTCCAGCGGTAAAGGAGGCAGTGTGTCGCATATCTTTCGCGAGCATTGTCGCGCTGCCCGCAACTTCTATGCACACGCACAGTATGCTCACCATAAACTAAAACTCTCAGGTGTGACGGCCTTCAAAAGTACTCCTGTCCGCTCGCAGAGATCGTGCTGCCAGAAGTAGACACCACTCCGGAGGAAATAGATGAGTTTTTGAAGAAGGCACACTACGAGCAGCACTGGCACAATTTCTACCACACGGCTTTTCGGCGCAACGTGTTTCCATCGGCTGTGGAGGATCGGGGGCAAACGCGGCTCATCCACGTCGACAAGCGGTTCCTGTATCGCAGCGCGGATGGGTTCCTGAATGGGTGCCAAATAGCAGAAAACGAGCTGAAGCTCGCTTGCGAGGAGCTTCATTCGGCAGCGACGTGGCCGGTCCCAAGCTTTACACGATGGCTGACGGTTGAGCGATTGTTTTCCGGAGTATGCTCGCAGGGATGGCGCAACGAGCAGCTTCTCCACCCAGCTACCGAGTACTTCCATGCATCAGACTCCGCCCGTGCCAGCTTTTCCACGAAGGAACAGATGAAGGTTCGGGAAATAAGTGTGGTGGGAAAGCTGGTCGGTTCGCCATCTTCTGCGTCCTCCATGGTTGCTATAGAAGCTACGTCTGATTCGTCCCGGATGGAGGAATCCGAGGCGCACGCATTGCGCTGGCGGGCGTTCTTGAATTCGTTCGAGATGTCTGCGCGGCAGCTTCTTTTTGTTCCTACCGACCTGCACCTGGGTGGGGCAGGCGTTTGGAAGGGTGCTCACGCAGAGCACCAACGAGAAGCGTCAGTGCGGGGGCTGTTGACGGGTCTCGGGGCATCCAGCGTGCGGGTGGAAGGAAGCAGCCCGGCGCTCGACTTGTTTTGTCGAGATTTTCGCCGCGCCTCGAACAAAGACGAGTTTCTTCTGCAGGTGGCTCGCGCATTTAAAGCATCAATGCGGCGCATACTCGAGGGAAGAGAAGACACATGTCGGTGTTTTGCGCGCTATCCACCAGCTGAAGACGTTCTGCCGGAGCCGGATAAAGACGCTTGCGCTTTTGATAAAGACGTTCTGCCGGAGCCGGATAAAGACGCTTGCACTTTTGATAAAGACGTTCTGCCGGAGCCGGATAAAGACGCTTGCGCTTTTGATAAAGACGCTCTGCTGGAGCCGGATCCTTCTAGCAAAGATGTGCTGGAGGTAGGAGCCGAAGAAGGTCCCTACCTCAGGTACATGCAGGGACAACGTCATCGGGCCACGATGCTGGCATTCGGAATAGCAATGGAATCCATCTGCTCCGACAACAGCCGCACTCGTCATCTCATGATGCACATGGAGATGGCGGAAACTCAGCGGGACAACTCCATCGCGTGCGAGATTTTCGTCGGGGTGCCGAAAGATCTCAGGAAAGCGAAAAGCGGCGCCGCCAAGACCTGCCCGCACATTTCAGCTGTTGCTCAACCAAAATACTACCGGCGGGAGTGGCAGTCGGCATACCAAGCGATGCGGCGCCGAAAAACCCAGCAGCGACGACTTGAGAAGAGGTATATATCAATTTGTTTTTACTTTATTCTGATGGAGGCGGTCATAGCAGTCGCACTTACCAATACATAGCCGGAGTATGAGACTATACTACTTTCATCAATGAGCAAGAGCAACATACTACTTTCATCATCAGGCGCCTTTCTGCGCCGGCTCGATTCTCAGCACTCGCGCAATGGCGAAAAGAGCACCGGACTGGGAACGCACGCCTTGCAGAGTGGGATTTCCTGAAGAACATAGAAGCCGAGGTGCTTCGATTACGGCAGAAGAATAAGCAAACGCGGAAGGACGCGTACTTCAAAAGGGCGGTTCCGGCGCTGGAGCAGCTGAGTGCGCTGCTGGACGATAAAGACGCGGGTGGTCTTGCACCGGTGCTGGATCGCCGTATGAATATGCGCGAGCGAATGATAGAGATGCGCGCGTCTGGGGAACTTCGGCTAACGCAGCACCTGGTCGCGGCCGTTTCCGACATTTCTTCGAGTCCTTACGCGAAATTTGCGTTCGACAGCACGAGTAGTGCGGCATTACTGGCCGCGAGCGAATCCGTCGATGAGTGGTTCTGGCCATCCTCACGGGCGGCCACAGGCATTGGCATGCTTCGTGCGAACCGGCTGCAGGCAAGGAACACATGGAAACTCCAGAAGCGCACGAAACAGAGCCTCCTGGTGCAAGAAAACGCCGCGGCCGACGCCGTGAAGCCCCGAGCAGCGGCAGAGCGCGACCCCCCGCTGCCCGGTTGTCGCAGCGCACAGGTGAACCAGCAGCAGGGGCAGGGCCAGTCTCTTCGCGACATGGAAAGTGTGTGCAAAAGTATGGCCACCGCTTACCATGAGGGGGACGCTTGTTTCGACGAATCTGGTCAGGATTTGCAAGCTCTTCTCGCATTGCAGGGCGGACGCGGCGCCGGAGCTTCCGCCAACTCTTCCGCGACTAGCAGTGATCATGATCTCTTCACCGCATGGGCCGAGAAGGAGCGGCAGAAGCTGGAGAATCGCCTGCAAACAACGATTCGGGAGGCGCGTGAGATGCGAGCCGACCCGGCTGAAATCAAGCGCGCGGAAGCCTACGCCTCGCTTTTTCCTCTGCGAAACAAACGAACCATGCAGGTGCTGGAGGTGTGGGATGGCAGCGTCTGCGCCGCATATTTGATTTGCTTCGACCTCTGTCAGCCGGACCGAGGATCAGTCGTGCGGCTGAGCGCGTCCACCAAGGAGGATCTATATCTAGTTCAGGGTTTGCAGGAGCCGGTGACTCGCAAGTTTTCTGCTGCCGGTGAGCACGAAAAGCAGGCGGAGCTTGGTAAGCGGGCCCTCGAAACTGGTGCTGCTTTTGGAGCGACAGAGAGTTGCGCCCCTCCCGCCGGAACGGGTGCGACCGGTAGTGCGAAGGTGTACTTCTTAGACCTTCTCACAGATGGACTCAATCCTATTGATGCAGAAACACTGGTCGTCAAACATCAGTCACAGTGTAAGTATTTCAGTGCGTCGCTGCAAGTGATGTACCCGGTGACTTGCTGCGCCGCAGACGACGACGTCCTCGCTTGGGATCCCGATCCAGTCGAAGACAGCGACAACGAGCAGGGTGGCGAGCAGGTAGGCGGTGTCACCGATCCTTCCGTACGCGTCGGAAAGCAGGGGGATCCACATGAGAAATCGAGGAGCGCTTATCGCTACAATCGTGTGGCAGCCGAAGGGTCTAGGGCGTGGTGGGAAAAAAAGTTGGCGCCGCACTGCCCCAGACTAACGCCTA
Source organism: Amoebophrya sp. AT5.2 (assembly GCA_005223375.1). Classification (NCBI taxonomy): domain Eukaryota; class Dinophyceae; order Syndiniales; family Amoebophryaceae; genus Amoebophrya; species Amoebophrya sp. AT5.2. The sequence goes on from RXOD01004544.1 coordinate 12,128, forward strand.
CTTCGTCGACGGCATTTGCCAGCTCTTCGCCTCAGCAGAAGATGCGCGTACGCAATTCCCCTGTGGTCGTGCTCACGAAGCTGCACGAAGTTACGCCGTTCGCAATTCCTAAGGAGCGGAAGAAAGTCACGAGGGGGGAGAAGGCCACCAAGAGAATGAAACACATGGCGGAGCATTATCTCTTGAAGCGCAAGCAGCGCAAACGGATTTCGGACGTGCCGAAGTACTTGAACGCAAGCCGCAAGTTCATGCTCGGCTACCCGCTGACTCTCGAGGAGAAGAAGATGCTGGCCCTTTCGGAAGAGGCAATGAAGCGGCTTGAGCAACAAGAAGAAGAAGAAGAGACACGGCAAGAGGAGCTGCATGCGAAAGCGCAGGAAGATCGCCCAGAGCCAGAAGCAGTGGTGGAAGACGAGATAGAAATTGAAGAGAACACTCAAAAGAGGACGAAACAGATGGACAGTCTCTCTGCCGCGGCTGTTGCGGAAGCGGTGCGGGAGGTCGAGGCTCTTCTCCCGTCCACTCCGCCATTTGGGAGAGGGCTATCGGTTGGGGGGCTTGCCGCCTTGCCCGCTGGCGAACAGGAGGTTGCAGCGCAGGGAGGGTCTTTGAGGTTATCACTGCCGGAAAACACAACTAGCCATGTTGCGCAGCGGCTGACGGAAGACGCACCGATCGACCAGGTTTCAGTGGTGCGGTCTTTCTTGCGGGCCTCTCTCGATCTCGATGCTGCAGTACGTGCTTCGGCCGAAGGGAAGCAGGAGGAGTCGATAGATGGAAACGAAGATCGCGAAGCAGACGCAGAGGATGAAGAGGACGTCGAAAAGCTCTCCACGGGCGGCGAATCCGAATCATATCTACGCGGGGACGAGCAGGATGACGAAAAAGTAGAGGTTGGAGACGTGATTGACAACGCTTTGCTCAACTCCAACTCGAAGGCCAACGGCATCAAGGTTCCGAAAGCGCAAGCGAGTGCACTTCTACAAGCAGTCCAGGCTGCAGCTGCCGACGCCGCTAAAGAAAACACGCGCAAGCCCCATGCGCCGGGCGAGGAGGATGAACATCTTTCCGGTGACGGTGCCGCGGCCGTGCAAAAGCTTTCACCTGCATCGAAAAAAAGATTCGCAGAAGAAGTGCGGCTGCGTCGCAAAGTTCTCAGGGACAAAAAATATATTGGAGGACTGGCTTTGCACCCGTGCTGGGTCATCGTTGAGGATTCGGGCAGAAAGCAAATGGAAGCAATGTTTCGGGCGGGACTGGAGCTTTCGAAGCGGTTGAAGTGTTATCCGCTGCCGAAGACGCCGGACGGGAAGCGGTTTCTTTCGATTCTGGAGACGGCGCCGCGGGGCCTCGGGCCGTGTCTGCTTCGTTGTGCGAACAGGCAACACATTGCTACCCGCAATTTCGCTCCGACTCGAATGCACCAGGCCAGGTATAATTGATCAGCTATCGTTGTGCTCAATAGCCATGATACAGAGGCCGCGCGAGACTTACACGCATGCTTACTCTTACCATGACCAACTTTCCATAGTCATCACACTATCCCGCACAAAACTTTCGCCCATGCTATCGTCAACTGTAACTTGTGCAGACCTATCATAGCTCGTGCAGACCGGTGAGTAGTGTGCGGACCATCATTTTTGATTTCCGCATGCCAGTTGATGTATCTAGTGCTTTGGGCAGAAAAAAATAGATATGATGCGCAGCCAGTTCCAGTTAGGGGCAGCGGAGGAGGTGGGCCCAGCTTTACCCTAAGACTGCGCTCTGAATACCAACTAATCAACCAAAAATACAGGATCTACCTACAAGTATGGGCGCAGCGATGCAGATTCGTCCTCTTCCACTACCTTCCACGTTCGGACGACGACGCGCCGTCTGAGGAAGAACAGAAAGCCATCCACTCCTCGTACAAGGACTGGATGGCTCCGGCGCTTCGCGTCCTCCAAAGCGTCAGCGAGACGCAGGAGGAGCGCGAAGCGCTGGAGTGGTTTAGGTGGAAGGAGTGGATGTGCATGTACGTGTCGTCCACCCCTACGTGGCGGTCGCAGGGGCCTGCGGCGGCGTGGGCCGCCATTGAGCAGCACAAGGACATCGCGCGGCGGATCGGCGTCCTGGTGACGTCAGACGAAGAGGACTCGTCTTCTTCGTCTGACGTCAAAGCCAGGACGCCGAAGCAGGTTCCGCACTTCGACGAGCGTACATCCCGCGCGGCTCCCTCGGAAGTAGCTGCAGCAAGTAAAAAAGCGGCTCCGCTGGCTTCTGGTGCGGCAGCAGTTGCAGAGCAGCATGGAGGTGCAGCTGCTCGCGCTGAGCCCTCTGCTGCGCGTGTTGCTAGCAGAAACGAGAAAAGCAAGAAAGTGGCTCCGGTCAAAAAGAATACTATCGCGGCAAAAACAAGTAGAAGCCCGCGAGCAAAGGCGAAAGCAAAGGCGGCTGCTGCAGGTCCTCCGCGGGCAAAGGCGAAAGCAAAGGTGAAGGCGAAGGAGTATCGTGCGAGAGGACGAAGGGCGCTGATGAACTAGAGAAGATTGCTCCTATGATTTGACGTTGTTCCTTTCTTTTCCTGCCATCCTGATTTTTTCTCGAAGACAGCTGCTACAACGGCGCGAAGGAACGGAAACGGAGACAACGTGTACACGGCGAACCAGTGTGGCCAGACGCACGGAACCAAGCAGGAGGTGCTGGACCGCGCTTTTGCGGACGTGTGGAAGCTACACCAATCTGGCAGTCGCATCGACGGCTCGCTGATCCGAGCGCTTTTCGACGCGTGCGCACACTGCGGCCGCCCGGACCTGGTGGAACGGATCTCCGAAATGAGCCGCGAAATTCTGAAATTCTCGCAGTTCGAGTACGGGTTGCTGATCAAGTGCTACTCGCAGCAGAGGGACTTGGAGAGCGCGCTCAGGGTAAGACTAAGAAAATACGAATCTTCCGCTGGACTTTCAGTTTCCTTATGATCCGTCGAACTTTCACTGAGTGGTGTCAAAAAACCAGTTTTGCAAGCTTGTATGAAAATCTTCATCGGCGTTTTTTCACAACACTGCCGGGAGGACAAAGAAACGAAATCTCTCCCCAGGTGAAGCAGCGCATCGAGGGGGACAGTTGACGGGGCTTTCGTCTTCTCGAACAGCGCCGGCGGTTCGTCGGCCCGGACGCCGGCTGCGACCTGCGGTGGACCGGCCGCAGCGGGGGTCCAACATCATCAGCAGAGCTACGGAGCGCCGGACTCCTACCAAATACTCGTCGCATCACGTAGGAGCTAATGTCGACGGGGGATGCAGCAGCACCGGTTCCGGCGAGCAGCAGGGAGCAGGAGCTGTGGGAACCAGCGATAATTATCACGGTGTGGCGGGCGCCGGCGCAAACGACAACGGGGGGTACAGCACCCAGCATGATGCGAGCGGCATCTTGAATGGGAACCATTGACTGACTGGCTGATTGATAGTTTTAGTGAAGCTCAGTGATAAATTGATTCGTTTTAGTAAAGCTCAGTGTCTTTTATTACATGCAGTAGAAGAAGAGGGCCGCGATTCTGATTGAGCACCAATGTTTTATGTAGAACTCTATCCCGCGCGAGATTTTCCAGGGCCGCATCTTCTTCAATAGTTTCGCCAGTAGAACTCTATCCCGCGCGAGATTTTCGAGGGCCAAAAACTATTCTTCAATAGTTTCGCCATTGGCATGTGCGCTCTACTTTGAGTTGGACGGGGTGGAAGCCGAAATCGAAAGCAAGCAAAAGTGTAGATTTGCGCTGCGGAATTCTTAATAGCAGCAGGCACGAAAAAGGAGCGGACCGGCAAAAGGCGCGAGGAGCTCAGGGAGCGTCTCAGTAGATGCTGCGTTCCCACCGATTTCTTCTACAGCAAAGGCCAAATCTTGTATAATATTCTTGCGTCAGCAAAGGCCAACGCTTTAGATAAGTTCTTATTCTTGCGTCTGTAGTACTACTCGGCATTTAGTCTTGGTTAAGTTGAGGTTAAGTTGAGGTGCCGTCCTTGCTAAGTGAAGAAGTCACAGAAACGAATCATGAGTCAATCTCTTGCTTCGTCTCGTTTGGCGGGATCTGCTCCTCCGGCTCCTCTGGCTCTTCCGGCTCCTCCGACAAGGACAAGACCACAAAATTGGCGATCGATGAGAATGAACTGCGTGGAGATGGCAGCTCTCCTGAGAAACTTCGCGGAGAGCATCGAGCCTGAGCCTGAGGCGTCTGAGCCCGAGCCTGAGCCCGAGCCTCAGGCGTCTGCGCGGCAAAGCTAGAAGACGTAGACCGTTGGTTGTGGGATATTCATTCGCTGTTCATGTCCGAGAACGGGCTCACTTACCTGATTCCCAACTGAAAGAATATAAACACATTTGCTTAAAGAGAGACGGCGATGAGTCATTTACTTCTACGGCGAAGATGGCCAGCGGCCGCGATCATGCGCTTTCTATCTAAAGCACATCTACAGACATACTGCATGTGCCTCCGCTTAGAAAAATTCGTCGGTTCGCTTTGTGCAGTAGAGCGAGGAGCCCATTTCCATGAGGTACGGCATGGCGCTGCCGTGGAGCAGCTGCAGCTCGATCTTGTCGTTAGAGGGACCGACGGAAAGCAGAATGCGACTCAGTCGTTTTGTCCGGGATTTTGAAGCGAGAGAACACTCAGACCATTTGCGTTTTCGTCGCTGGTTCGTGTTCACCGTCAATGTGATTTTTTTTGGTTCTGCTTCGCTGTCGAGCTGTGTTTTTTTTTGGTTCTGCTTCACCGTCACTGTGATTTTTTATTTTTTTGGTTCTACTCCACGCTCGGTCTACGGTGGATCTAAATCACCAGCATCGTCATCGTGTTCCGCTCCAGTGCGCGGTCGTCGTCGTGCTTGTTTTTTTGAGCGAAGGACCGGCTTGAGCGAAGGACCGGCTTGAGCGAAGGACCGGCTTCTTGCTTCGGTAATCAATCAAACGTCCATGCTGTTGCGAACAATTCCGCCGGAGAAACCCGGCGCGCACGCGGAATTTCTTGAAGCAGGTGCAGTAGTCTCGCGATCTAAAGCTAGACTAGACTTGTAGACTTTACCTCATTTACATCTAGACTTGTAGACCAAAGCACTTGTAGACTTTACGTCGCGCAACCAACTATAATTTTTCCAATCAGTCAATCAATCAGCCATGAGTTCCATCTCCTCGTCGGAATTCTCCCCCAGGCACGTGCTGCTGAAAAACCTGGCGGAGAAACGCGCAGCAAAGGGGGTAGAGGTCGCCTTCCTCGTGAAGGCGTTAAAGGACGCCGAAACGGACGTACAGTTTTTTTAGTTATAGTTGGGTCGGCGCTTTCTGCCTTTTTTGCTATTCTTTATCATCTTCCAACATCTTCATCATGTGTGATTTTCTCATCATCCATATCACTCATCATCATGCTTTATCATCATACTCTAGCCCGCGCGAGATTTTCCAGGGCCGAAGTCTTTACTTATCATTTTTCCACAGCACCTCCCGCGGAAACATGGGTGGCAGATGTCTAACAAGCGACTCGGCGCCCGGCGCGCCGACGTCGCGAAGACGTTGGACGATTTAGGTGCTGCGTTTTTGGACTTTTGAATTTTTGCATTTTTGGACTTATTCACTTATTCATTCATCTACCCGTCCATGACCGTAGTGTTAGTGATGTAGCTTCTTTAGCTCGTGGCATCGTCACATTTGCATGTTGTATTCATTCATCTACCCGCTTTCATTCATTCTCACCCACTCACTCACTCATTCCCGCACTCATGCATTCAAATCAATCAATCAATCAATTCATCAGACGGCCTGAGTGACGAGATGGAGGAGCTGGAGTACTCGATCGCGATGACCCGCGGCGATGGCTCTTGCAGCAGCTCGCCCCTGTCCGTCAGTAAGTCCGCGGCGGGCAGTCCGATGGACGTCACGCCGCCGCAGGAAAACGCGCCCACTCGCCCCGTTCCGAACGAAGAAAAAATCTCGGTCACCATGACCAACGGGGCCAGTGTCGGCGTGTCCCGCCGCAGCCTTGCTGCCGCGGGGAACATGCTGAAGGAGGAGACGAAGAACGACCTCAGTCTTTCCCTGAGCTTATCCCTCAACACGTCAATGAGCATGAACCTGACGAACGTGAACATGTAACTTTTTCCTCTTCTAATACTTGCTTTTGTTCTCCTTTTTTCTCGCTGTTTTATGGCTGCGCACACATCTTGCAGCGGAGACTCACCGTAGTGGCCCGCGCGAAAGTTTGGCCCATGCTATGGTCAACTGCAAGTTCTTAAGGTTTCTCTCTCTCATATGTTATGTTGCATCTCATCCTATCATTGCTGTCTGGCTCCTTCTCTTACCTTATTCCTAATCTCTATCTCCCTATCACAGCGGCGCGGCGCCGGCGAAGTCCGCGTACCCGACCGGATTCGGCGAGGACTGCAAGACCCACCTCAAGTAATAATTTTTCTAAATAAGTAGAACGTCAAGGACTGTAGAGCATCGTTTTGCCAAGGACTGCGACTGAGGAAGTAACGCCCGTACTTATCTTCCAGGTTCTCCGACAACACCAAGAACACGCACACGGCCACGGGCGCGACACCGGCGTCGGGAAGCAGCAGCAGCACCACGACCCCGGGAGCCCCATCTGCACCCGTGTCTTTGTCCGTGAGCCGCATCGAGTAAGTTTAGAAGGAGATAATGGCGTCGGGCGGCAGCAGCAGCACCACGACCCTGGGAGCCGCATCTGCACCCGTGTCCGCAGCGAGAAGGAAATATAAGATATACTTCTTTCGGAAAGTTGTGAATCTGCTATGTAATAATTGTGCTGTGAGCTCTTGTGCTAACGCTAAGTGAATAGACTGATGCTCAACTTCTACCAGTGAAAGTAAGAGTAGATCGTCAGCAATCACAATACTGCGTTACGTTTATGAGCAGATGCAGAAGCTGTATTCTAATTCCGCCATGAACAAATATTTCTCGGAGTATGATCACCGACTACGATGTCCTATTCATCTCCATTTAGTAAGTGTGTCCAGTGATCAGTAGCTATGAGGAGCTTGCTTCGTTCTACTGGGTGACTAGAGACTTGAAGCAGATATACCGATCGCTGGACTCTTGAATTTCGTTTTCCGCAGGCTTCTTATTCTTGATCTTCGCAGTTCGAGTGCAAGTTCTTTGTCTTGCTTTCTTATAAGCATGCCTGTCACAAACCGAAGCTGCCTCTTCTACCGGAAGTGATGACTGAGCGGAAAACTCTGAGACTCAACGCAGCGAACGATGTTCGTTGATGTTCTGTCCCATTGATTCTGTAAGCTGTAGGTGTAGGTGGTTCGGGACCGTTGATGGCTGCGTGTTCATGTCGAACGTCGCTCAAAGCTGCGCATAGCTCCTGGAAAATCTCGCGCGGGAGCGAGTTCTACAGAAACTCCGCACGCAGCTGTGAAAAGCACGTCTTGTTCTAGCGATGCACGACACTCCACTGTTGAGCGAGGGAGCGCGCTTGAGTGAACACATACAGACCGAATGTAGGCGCGGGTACTGGCACAATCAATCTATGGCTGCGTACACATCTTGCCGCGGAGACTCACCGTAGTGGCCCGCGCGAGAGTTTGGCCCATGCTATGGTCAACTGTAACTTCTTAAGGTTTCTAATGTGATTCTCAATCAGACACGGCGACAAGACGAGAGCCTTAGTTGAGAGGGGTCACGCTTTCACGTTCATTAAGATGAGCAGGAGACGGGGAATAGCCTGCAAAAGAGGTTAGCGAACGTGAAAAAGTGTGATTTCGGAGAGAAATCGCGGGGATTTTTGAGCGAAAATCTCCATATTTCCAGATGAAGCAAAAATCCACGACCTTACCGGGGGAACGTCTCAGAAGTGGTCCGAAATGGACTCAAGACAGTGCCTCAAATTCTCCATTTTTCCAGCAAATTTCCAGGCATTGGCAATCGCTACAAGAGGAGGTCAAAAAGTGAGTCTTTCGCCCATAGGTATCCATCGACTCAGCATTGAAACAGATGACTGTAACCCTAACCGTAGACGCATCATACGCTCCCGCACGAGATTTACCAGGATAATACTACGAACTTTAGGTCGTACGCAGCAAGAAGACGGAGATGGTGTGGGAATATGGCTTGGAGCGGAAGCGTTGTCGCTCGGTTGGACGTGAGTGCTACTTCACATCGTCGAGGATGAGGACCGGCCGACGAGAGTCTGCTGCTACGAGAGTGTCTTGCCTCGCCAATTGTGCGGCTTCTGTTGCCGGACGGAGTTCGGGACCCCGAATCCGAGTCGCATCGCCGTAGATTCGACGACACGCCGGAGCGACGCGGGAGGATGCTTTCGCGAAAATGGAACCTAAAAGAGAAACGCAGAGAATTACCAAGGGCCTTTTCTCTTTGCTATAGTTAAGTGCTACCTCTACAAAAGAAGAACTTACTTTCAAAGGACGGGCCTGGGGATGGTTTGTTTAGGTGCAACTTCGCTGCCGTGCCACCGCTACGGTTTAGAGGCTTCTCTGCTTCTTTTGCAGCTAGTGCTGGGCTGAAAACTAGTACTAGTACTTCCGTGAGGTAGAGGTCGAAGCAAGCTTTTATACGCTTCCGCGCGAGATTTGCGTACATCGAAAGTCATCATACTATCCCGCACGAGA
>RXOD01004545.1:0-20726 GCA_005223375.1 Amoebophrya sp. AT5.2
AGTGCGGGGAAGGGGCGGGGAAGCGGTTCGGGAGCCAAACCCGCAACCCCCCGTCGGGGCCGGAGCCCCGAGCAGGAAGATGCAGCCCGCGCCCAACGACCACCGCCGCGCGAACATTCAAGAGGGGTACAGAAACAGAGCAAAACTGACAAACACTCGGACTGGCGTTCCGACATTTTTCTGGACGTAACCGTGCAGCTGCTGGAGCTGGAACGCTGCCCGGAGCTGCTGGACGACTTCGACCCTCCCGACGTCACGTGGGCGGAGAGAGCACCTGTGGTGCAGTTTCAGTTATCAAGAACAAGAACTGAGCTCTGCCTATGGCTAGGAAATCGTTGATGTTTATCATTATCTTCTGAGCTATCTATGGCTATAATCGAAGCGATGATGCAGTACTCCCGATCTGATCCAGCAGGTCGGCTTCGAGCGTGTCGTTCAGGAAGAGACTCGTCTGGAGGTACTGCCGCAATTTCTGTCTCGCCGACACCGCCCGGCTCTGGGGGAGGCGCTGCGCAATCTCCGAAAGCTTCGACAGCGTCGACGAACCCGTTCCGGCGGACGACGAACTCGACGGCGCACCCCCCGCACCAGCAGTGCCAGGCGCCGCGCCGCCCTTGGTCTCTTGTTCCGGCGACGAGGAAGTGTTTGAATCCGGTGCCGTTCTTGTTGCGGGAGTCGTTTTAGTGCTTTTCATCCCGCCGATCTCGCCTCCTGCTTCTCCTGGTGCCGCGTTGGCTGAGGAGGAGGCGACCGCTTTCCCGGCGTCCGCGTCCGTTGAAGTGGTGCTGGTCACCTCGGCCTCCGACGTCGCGCTAGTGGTGCTACTGCTACTGCCAGCAGCCTCCTCGCTAGTTGTTGTCGTGTCTGTCTCGGCGGCTTCTTCATCTGCTCCTTCTCGTTCTCCCACAGCCCTAGTTGTACCTGCCTTATTTTTCTCCACCTCCACCTCCATCTGACCTCCGCCTCCTTCCGCCAGCGTTTTTTTCAGCACCCGCAGCTCGTGGCGCTCCTTCAGCAAGATTTGCTCCAGCATCTTCACGCGCCTCCCCAGGTCCAGGTTCAGCTTCTCCTGAACGAGCAACTGCGTCTCGAGGAAGTTGATCTTGGCCTCGCTCTCCGCTTGGTGCAGCTGCGCCTGGACGGAGTCGCGCTCGAGGGAACGGTACGTCTGTCCGAGCTCCCGCAGCAGCTCGAAAGGACGCCCCATCCCCTGCACCGGAGGAGACATCTTCCTGAACCTGATGCTGATGCTGATCGCCTATTACTAGGAGGAGATGATTTGAGTAAGTAGTCTCAGATTGAGCCGCTTGGTTCCAGCTTTGCTCGGCCCGCAGTTGAGGGCGTGTGCTGAGGTGGTTGGCAAACAAGGAAGAGTGAGTACCCACGACGCGGCGCGCAAACTACACGTGAAGACACGACCCGACGAAAGCAGCCCTTTTCGAAGATATCGTGTGCCGTTTTGAAGATGCCGCCGTCCGAAACAACGCAGAGGAAGCATCGTCGTGCCGATACCGTTTTGAGTCTCTCCGACCGTTTACTGACGAGGATGCGAAGAACATAGCTTTAGCTGCAACAGCTTCTGGTCTGCTGGTTGTAGAATAGTGCAAGAACATCGGCCCAAAAATATTCACAATTAGCAGTAGTTGCTCCTCCTGCACCTGCTCCTGGCTGCCGCAATCATTGGGAGGACATCAAGGAATCAGTTGGTAAATCTCTACGAGTGTTCGTGTCTTTTCCAGTACGTGATTGCAGCTCATGGTGAGTAGTAGAAGATTATCAGAATAATATATCACCGAAGCTCTCTGCTCTCTCGACCACGCAGGAGAAACAAATGTTGATCGGCAGTCGGTCATCTGCTTCCTCCTGCCGCGTTCGACAGCGCCTCGGTGAGCAGTGCCGTCTTCAGTTTTCCCCGCGCTCCCGCCGCGCTGCTCGCTGCCATTTCGCTGCTCCGGCCCGTCCCCGCGTCTCCCCGAAACGCCAGTCGCTGCGCGTACACTGCGGCTTGGTGGGTGGAGGAGAGGGCGGGGAAGTAGCAGGTCAGGAACGCGCTCGCCAGCCGGTGTGCCGGGTCCAAAAACGCGTGCACCAGCGGGCAGCTCTGGTACACCTTCGTGCGCAGCACCGCCTCCATCCCGCTCTTGCACAGGCAGGTGTCCCTCGGCGGGCAGTTGTCCGCGGACGAAAACAACGATAGGTCGCTGGTGTGCACCGTCAACACCCCAGTGTAGGTGGAGACGTACTGCCCGCTACCTGCGTAGGTGGTCTGTTGTGTAATTATTGCTGCATCGTCCGCAAAGCTCGGCGCGGCAGCGCGGATGGAGTCGCCCACGCGCAGCGTCACGCCGGCGATCGTCACATTACTGTGCGTGATGTTTACGGGAAAAGCGAAACTCGCCAGACTGCTCGCCACACTCGCCAGCCCCGTCGCGGCGGAAAGCGCGGCCAGCGGCTCAAACCGGTGGTGGGGCTGGACAGTGAGCGTCGTTTCTCGCAGCGTGTTCGAGGGATCGACCAGCTCCTGCCCGCATATGTCGCACAGCGCCTTCACGTCCAAGAAGGGAGCGGCCCCACTCGTCCCGTTCGGGAACAGCGTTGCGTTTTCCGCGTCGCTGAAGTCCGCGAGAAGGGAGGACGATGGAGACAGCTCGCCCAGCTCCCGCCGGCAGAAGGCCCTTTCGAAGTCCCCCGTAGCGGTCACGTGGTCGGCCAGCTCGTAAATTTTCGTCTTCCAGTCGGAAGAGCTTGAGGCTGAGCTTGAGCTCCCCCCGGTAGTTGTTGTAGCAGTTCCCCCCGCCGCGGCCCCCTCCGCCGTCGCTTCGCACACCCCGATCGCGCTCTCGTACGCCTTTTTCCACAACTCCACGTCTTGCAGCGTAAAGCTCTCGCCCTCGAGGTCCGCGCACGCGTGGCCCAAAGAGCGGCCAGGCTCGGACAGAGCCGATTGGTCCAGCGGCATCTTCATAATCGTGTGCGACCCGGCCTCGGCGAGCAACAAGCTGTTGCGCTGGATTTAGACGAGGGAAGCTAGACGAAATCGCTTTTCCTTTTGCTTCATTTTTTTTACCGAAAAATGTTTACTAAATTTACATGTCGTGTCTGCCTCTGAGAGGTCGTGCTGTGGTGAGCATAGTATGTCGAGTCTCCTACGAGTACTTACTTCTTGCTCGGCAATACGGAACCAGTCCGAGGACACAATACGAGACGACGCAACCTGTGCACAGTGCGGTATTTTCGCCACTACGCGGCCGTCGAACTGACACTCCTTTATTTCCCCGGTGGAATAGAGGCGTGCCAGTCTGACGGCCGTACTCCTCTAGTTCCTCGGTAAAAGGGCGACCTCATCGCGAGCCTTCGCCTCGAACACGATAGCTCGATCGTCGACTCCTAATGGTCCTCTTTGGTTGGTCGCAGGTCTCCCGTGGCGTTCACGACGCAGCTGGTCGGGTTTTGCAGCGCAGAATCTGCGTGCGCGGTGAACAGCGGGAGCGTGGAGCTTTTCATCTCCAGCCCCGTGACGTAGGGCGGGAACACCTCGCCGGTTCCTTGCGCGGCCGTCACGCCGAAGACCCGCCTGCTAATGTCTGGCTTCACGAAGGTGGTGAGCGGGAACAGGTCCGCGTTCAGGCTCAGCGCGGGCGTAAAGACGGTACCGCTACCAACCGCGGCATCGACCTCTCCTCCGAGCAAAACGCACGTCGGGAAGGCAACGCCCCTGCACAGCGCGGACGCGTGGCACAGTCGCTGGCACGCGGTGAGGTCTAGGTCGCAGCCGGCGGCCGAATCCGTGCCGCAAAACTTCCGGAACAGGGAAGTTGTCGTGTCTGAAGAGGACATCAAGACCTGGTCAGCGTCGAGCCGCGCCGACTGCAGGTCGAAGAAGGCCTTGCCCGCGGGGGACCCGTCGGCGGCGGACACCGCGCCGCCGGAAAGCGGCGGCCGCGCCAGCTGCGGGAAGCCGAACAGGGCAGCGTCGAAATCCGCGTCCGCAGTTTGAATGCTGGCGGTGGAGGGGGTCGTGGTGCCGATGCGCGTCTGGTACAGGTACACGAAGTAGGGCATCAGCGCCGTTTGCAGGAGGAGACAGGAAGAAACCACGGTGCCGCGCGCGTACTCGATGGGGGTGTTGGCGGCCGCAACAAAACCACCGCAATTCACGTCGTCGTCACACAAGTCCTCGCAGTCGGAAGCCTGGAATCCATTTTTTGGAGTTCTTGCGGATAAATTAATATATTTACCTGTGATCTTCGATCTCGATGACAATGCTAGGTCCTCTGGGAGGAGAAGCGGTGGAAAAAGCGAAGCTCTTGGACGAGGGTCGTTCTACTTCAGTCACGCGCCATTCATGGCAAGAATGAATGATGTCAAAATCAAAAATGCGACAATAAAATCTGTAAACATAATTAAGTACCGCCATTGCGTTGTCTGCGTGTATTCCGTTTACTGCTTCCACCATGATCGCGACCACTTCTGCGGTGCTGTTCGCCAGCACGAAGGCCTCCAGCTCCGCTTTCGAGCTGAAAACCGCGTCCAGCTCCGTCAGCTTGCAGTCCGTCAGCAGCGTGTCGCTGCTGGTCGCCCCCGCAAAGATGGTGCCCCCGCCCACCATGTCCACGCCCTTTCGGTCCGGGCACGCCGCCTTCTCTCCGGTCCCTTGGTAGCAGTGCACCGCCATCTTCGTGTCGTTGTTCGCGGAAGTATTGTAATCGGACGAGACGATGTCTGTGGTCTCCGCGGTTTTCTGGGTCTGCTGCCTCGCGTAGTTCAGCACCTCCGACGGGCACAGGCACGGACAGCTGGGACCCACCTCCTGCTGCGCGAGCGCCCCGACGATCCTGCTGCCCCGCAGCAGAAACCCGGAGGGCGGCAGGCCCTGCACGGTCTGCGTCGTTTTGTCCCCGGAGGCGGCGAAGAAGCTCGGCAGCGAGAAGTTCGCCGTCGCCATCGCTGCGTAGGCGACCACGTTGTCTACCACCCCGTTTATTTGCGTTTCCGTGTCGACGTAGACGGCGGTGGGCAGCCCGGTGGAGGGGGAAAGCCGCTCGGCCAGGTTGGGAAGGAGAACGCTCACCACGTCGGACTTCCGCACCAAAATCGACACCGGGTACGACAGCAGCGCGTCGATCGGCGCCGCGTTGTCGTACTGGCGGTAGAGCGGCTTCTTCTGTGGTTCGGGCACGACGATCCTGTCGGGGTTCGTGCTCGGCAGGTTCTTCAGCTGCGTGACGCCCTCCTTGCCTATCAGAATCGCCGACCGCGTTGTCCCGTCCAGGCAAAAGGTGGTCGGGTGAGCACCACCAGTCGAAGATGTCTCTGATCTGGCGATTTCCGACGACGTTCTTTCCGCAGGGTCTCCGCGGGTACCTGCTGCTGGGTCCACGCTGAGGCGGCTCGCGACCAGGTACGTGGTCGGGTACTCATCTATGGTCGCACCGGCGGCAGATGATGGCACCGAGTTCCCTTCGGCATCCAACGGAAGCACTTTCGGCACCAGACCCTCGTTCTGTCCGGGCACGATGATCCCGTCCAGGTACAACATGAACGCAGCCATGGCTGACGCCTCCTGATCCAGCGAACTAGTCGTGTTGGTGCTGTTTTCACTCGAACTCGTCGCGTTGGAAATACTAGCAGTACTTTTCCGTGATAGGAACGCCGCCTGGAAGTGGTTATTCCACTGCGCCAGCAGCCGCCCGAAGCTTCCCTTGCGCACGTAGGGCGTGCTCTTCGCCTTCGGGGTCCACAAGAAGTTGCCCACGGCGTCGAGCAGAAACAGGTTGTCGTCCGCGTCGAGCGCGATTTTCGCGACGCTGTCGACCGGCAGGCTCTTGCTCGCCGTGCCGGAACCTGCAGTAGCGTTCGACGGACTAGTACTACTCGAACCCGCGCTCACGTCTTCCCAAGTGCTAGAGCTTCCAGGAGCGGGCGTGGTGAAGGGTACGTCGTGGAGGTCCAGCAGGAATCGCCCCGAGTACGGAAGGTAGGACCTCGACAGCGGCGACCCGCTCCTCCCCGTGCCCAGGATGGTCGTGAAGGTTTGGTAGAAGCCCGTGACTTTGTTGAGGCCGCTGATCCGCCGGATCATGTGGTTGCCGCTGTCGATCAGGAAGATGTCGTCCGCTGTGTCCAGGGCCATGCCGCGCGGAAACCGCAGCCTCGCGGTCAGCGGGTCGCAAGTCACAGCTACACCAGAATCTGAATCTTCGCCGCCGACGCAGCCGCTCCCTCTGATTAAAAGCAATGACCCATAGAAAAAATCATCTGGAGCAGTCCGATATGCCGCAAACAAAGGCAATTACAATTTATCGATAGACCAAACAGAGTACAGCCCAAGCGGTGGTCCTCCTCACACCGAAAATTTGCACGTAGAAAAATGATCGAAGCATCGATCAACACGGAAACGATTTCATTCTAGAAAGACTGCAGCGGGTACTATGGGTGCGATATAATGCAGGCTCCGATTGATTCACGGGGCCCTCCAACGCAGCGCTCAACCTATCTTCAGTTGGCAAAGAAACGGCGGAGATTCTCGCCTACCCCGCGACTCCGCTCGGAACCAGCTACTAGAGATCATGAGTTTTTTCAATCGATGGCTCTTAATCTGACGCCGCTCCCGACGACGGTGTGGATGGTGCCGGGGGTGCGCACTTTGGAGCCGAAGTACGTGTTCAACCCTGCGGCGGCCGACGAGCCCGGCGGCGGTGGCGTGACCGCGTTGTTCACCGCGGCAGAAGTGGTCGTCACGGTGGCCGTCGTGAGGAACACGCGCCGCACCCGCTGGTTCCGGAAGTCCGATATCAGCAAGCAGTTGTTCGAGTGCAGTGTGAAAACGCGATCGCCGATCGGCCAGAGCCCGACGGTATCTACTAAAGTAAACGTAATTATCGGCATATTTGAGTAGAAAGTCTTCACACCCTCCTTTTCTGGTGGCAACGCGTGAGCCGAACGACGGCCGGAGATGCGTCACTAAATGGCAGCAAAAGAGCTATTGACGGTGGGCGTGGACCTGCGTCGCAAAGCGCCATAGACAGACGAGAATCCATCGAATCTTCGGCCTACAACGGCTCTCGCCTGTGCCGCCTAGACAACGCCTCCAATCGACCTCCGACATCGCTCCAAAAAAAAACGGATCGTTGGACCTCAGCTTCGTCGGTATTTTTACAACCATCGCTGGTCGCCAGCCTCGCCTTCCATATCCACGGCGATCGCTTCCGGGGACCGCAGCGCGGCCAGCTTCGACGGGCCGCCGTCGCCGGCGAAGCCGAACGCCCCCGCCAGGTTTACCACCGTCGCCGCCACCCACTTGTCTTCCGTCGCCAGGTGCAGCGAGCTTGCCGTGTTCTCCAGCACACTACTACTGGACGACATTCCCACGGATATCCGCGCTCCGCTCCCGGTGAGGGTGTTGCCCGCAGGCCCGGTGTATACAGCGCCGTCGTTCAGGATCAGAGCGACCGCCTCGGCGACGTTCGGCGCGGGGACCTTGGTGATTAATCTGACGCGGTTGTTGCCCACGTCCGCGACGAACAAGTTCCCGAACCCGTCCATCGCCACGTCCGAAGGGTAGGAGGTGGTGAACGAGCTCGAGTCGTCCGTTTGGTACAGCGACGGGGGACAGGACTCAAGGTAGTCCGGGTAGGTGACGCAATCGCCCGCAAACCCCTGGACCCCGGTGCCGGCGAACAACGAGAGCGCGAGAGTGGTCGCGGGCGAGGGTGGTTCGTTGAAATACTGGCAGCGGCGATGCCGGGCGGAGTAACGCTCCTGGGCGCGGCAAACTGGCGAGGCCTGCGCGGCGGCGGAGGCGGATGAAATTATCATGCTGGCGTCGAGCTGGTCCTGCAGGAGGGTGCTTGTCGTGGTTGACTGGGCGGCGACGAAAAACGGAGGAAGTCTGCGGCGCTGGGGAACCACGTCGTGGTCTGGCTCGAGGTGGAGCTCCGACCGATCTGGCGGAGCTTTGTTCCCGCGGAGAAATGAAACGCGAGAACAACTTTCTCGTAGCCGGAAAAGAACGCCCTGCTGTCCAGAGTTTTCTGGGAAAACTCCTGCTAGATCCAGCAAAAGCGGGAGGAGAAGAAAAACTTTCAACGCCAGAAGTGCGGCACGATGCGAAGCTCGGTGGTTTGCAAGCCAAGCAGGGGAATATGCCAGGGTACTGGCGGCTTTTCTGCGTCGGCGGTGGAATGGAGCTGAGGAGCTTGGCCTGCATGGTGTTGAAGATGATACGTCACCCGGGCCACGCGAGCCCGACCGCGGTTGCCACCACATGCCCATGTCCATGTACATGTTCGCTACTGCTAATGAAAAATCCGAAAATGGTCCTTTATTACTTGTTGCGGGGTGTCCTGTTTGATTTTTGGGTATGGGTGCCTGGGCAGGCACAGGCTAGTCCGTTTTCTCTCCCGCCAAGCTCAGCGTATCTGTCACTGCAGACTGCTCCTGACTCGCTCCAGCTCACTTCTATAGGTAGGTAGTGTCCCGAAACACCTCAAGAAAGAACCACGGCCGATTTATTTTGGCTTTGGTCGCCGCACGGTTGGTTGATTCATGAAGCCTCTTGCTCCCGATCATGACGGCATCCACCTTCGTCGCGAGACCACCCGTGGCGTTCAACATCTTGTCGAAGGTGGTATCCACCAGTCTGTCCATCTTCTGCTCACCAGGCACCGGCTCACGGTTGTCATCTTCTTTCTCGCTTGTTCCACCCTCGTCACGGGCCGCTTCCTCCCTCCTCTCCACGACGCGGGCCTCTTCATCCATTTCCTCGCCCTCGCCATCCCCTCCCTCCCCCGCCTCTTCCAGCGCCCACTCCCTGGTTTCTGGCAGCCACTTCCACGCTGCCAGGCACGCACACACGCCCAGGCCGCAGAAGAGCCCGAAAAGCGTCCCCCTCCCCTTCAACGCCGAGAGCACGAAGGGGAGACCAAGTCCCGCCACCCGGCTGCTCGCGGACTGCAGCGCCAGGGCCTGCCCCCGGAGTTCCGTCGGGAACACCTCCGAACCGTACGTGTACAGCAGCGCAAACGCCGCCGTCGCGAACAGTTTCCCGCTGACCAACAAATGATACTCAAACGGCGCGGGGAAAAAGTTCAGCGCCAGCAGCAAACAGGAAGCCGCCGAGAGCCCGAAAAACGCGATCAGCGAGTACTGGCGGCCGAAAAACCGCGACCGCATCGTCCTGTCCGCGAGGAAGCAGGCGGGAATCTCGATCAGCGCGAGGAGCGCCGCAAGGGTGTAGATGTCAGATGTCAGACGCTCCACGCTGAAGCTAATGCCGTAGTAGACGAGGCACACGGAAAGCCACTGGTAGCAAAGCGTGCACAGGTGGGGCAGGTGAAACTTCTTGTTGCGCCGCGGTCCTCGTGGGAGGTGAGCGGGAGCCCCATCGGAGGCGACTGGAGGCCGATCGGAGGCGACCGAAGGACGATCGGAGGCGACGGTGGACGCAAGGCTGGGCCTCCCGATTTCCTCCATCTCCACCGCCTCCTCGTCGACCTCGACCTCGGCCGCATTCAGCAAAATGAACTTGTTCGCCCTCGCCGTCTTGTTCCCAGCAACCGCCCGAGGACCGCCAGCACGAGCGGCGGCGGGGCTACTGCGTTGTCGTCCTCCACCAGCAGCTCCGCAGCGTCCGTTCTCGGCTGCAGTAGGAGGAGCTTCTCCTCGCCCCCTCGCCCGACTGGCTTCCCAAATCGCGCTTTCCCGCACGTGGCGGAAGCACATTGCGTACACCGGGAGGCTCAACGCCGCCAGCACCGTCAAAAACTTCGCCCGACTGTGCTCCAGGTCGTATGCGGCGGCCCTTGCTTCCGCGGCTGCCGCGCTCCTGCTGCCGGGGCCATTTGTTCCTCCAGATGCAGGAGGTGCAGCAGTTTCCACGACCTCCGGACGAGCGCCGCCCGACGCTATCTCATCCACGTCGAGATGCAACTGCGCCGCAGTGTCGCCTTCCAGGTACAGCCATCCTAACCCCGCGACGGCCCCCCCGCCCAGCGCAAACCAGACGTGCAGGGAAAGCGCGTACCGGTGGCGGAGGTTGGTTTCGCACGCCTCGAGCATGAGCAGGTGGGCCACCGTTCCCCCGCCCCCAATGAACGCGCCGCTGCACGCCCGACACAAATAGATCAGGAAAACGACCGTCTCCAACGACGGTCTCCAGTGACTGTGACGCAGGCGTTTTGCAGCGAGCCTCTCGTAGCAAAACGCGATGCCGCCGACGGCGCACTGCGCGCAAAAAACGGCCAGGAGGAAAATCCGCCTCCGTCCATAGCGGTCGGCGAGCGGCGTGAGCGTCGTGATTCCGAGGAAGAACCCGAAAAACCAGGAGAACCCAAGCAGCTCCTTGCTGACGACACTGGTCGGGGAATGCCGAGAGCCGCCCGACGCCGAACCCAGTTCCCGTGCGCGAGGTGGTGCTGCGGTTGGCTCGTGGACGAGAAAGGGGTGCAACATCGTCTGCACGCCACAGAAAAACCAAACCAAACCCAGCAGCCAGAAGTAGCGCCTGCGCAGACGTCCGGCGGTTTCATGGGGCGCGGGGGCAACTTCCATCGACGCTGCCGACACACTGTGGACGCTATCGACGCTCCGCACACTGTGGCTATCCACATCATCCCGGCCGACGGACATCTCTGCAGCACCAGGTCCACCCCTCAACACGACACTGCGAGCGGATTGAATGTGATAACTACCAGTATGGACAACGAACTGTACAGATCATGCGAAAACCGACAAGACGTGCATGCTCCCCAAGACCTGCCGGCGCGAAGGAGAGTGATGCAAAACGTCCTCTCAGTCTCCCTGTCGCTCTCAGTCTCAGTCCCTCCGAGTTTTTTTTTTCAACACTTTGCAGGTGCAGCACCTTAATGCTAACCCTTACGCTAAGGTAAGAGCGCGATTAGCTTTTTTTTTTTGGGGGTCTTTATTCATGAGCAGAAGGTAACTTTACATTATAATCCATCGTGGATTATTGTCCGTATCATCAATCCACGACGGCAAATTCATTGCTGGTTTAACCTGCTCATGATCATCGTGCCCCTCCAGAGAATCATTTTTGATGTGAAAGTTGTCATCGTTGTGAAAGCAAAAATGTGTGAAATTTAAGTTGTCAGCGCTCAACGCAAACCCAAACAGAATCAATCAGAATCAGCAGCAGTGGTGCCTGGATATTGTCTGTGCGTGTGCTCGCTGGTGCTGAAAGATGAATTATTAAATTCGACTGCCGCGCCCGCGGCGTGGGTAGCGTAGCCCTTAAGATGCGCGCGAGCGCACTATGAAAATCTGCCTAGTCCGACCCTGACCTCGTCCAGACGTACTTTTTCTAGTTGAGTAAATTCCTTGGAACTTGTGACACTCCTCAAATTCCATTTCCTCTGCCGAGACTTACGCCCCCGATCTTTGTGCGATGTCCAGGCAGATGCCGAGTTGCTTCATGCAGCGGCCGCGGCGCTCATCCTTGACGTTTTGCTCGGTCTGGAAGTTGATGTTCTGGCAGACCTGCTCGATGCAGTTGCGCGCCTCCTGCCCCCGCGCCGAGAACCAGAAGCTCTTCTGCTCCTGGCCCTTCCCCGCGGCCATGTGCTTCAGGATGAGTTCCATATGACCGGACCAGATATGGTAAGTGGCCAAATTCGTACTTAAGTAGTGCGTAATAGGCCCCCGCTTGGCGATGGCGGATAGCCCTGGCGACGGTGAGTGTCGGTCAAGGCGCTCGGAAATCTATCCGGCGCACCGGCACGCGGCGCCAGGCGGTTTTTGAAAATGTGCCCCATTCGATGTGGCGGAGGGGTGGGGACGGGAAAATGAGCCGCTGGGAACGAAAGGAAGGGGAAGCGATCATGAGAAGGCCAGTAGCTAGGATGGTGCTGCTAGAGCATGAAAGCAGGGTAGAAGGGGGCGCCTAAAGTGGCGCTTTGTGGAGTAGCTGGGCCTGCGGCGGTGATGCTGCAACGGCGGCAGGTGGCCTGCCAAACGCAGACGAAAGCCGGAGCCGCCCTTTCTCCTACTAGTACTGCCGCCCTCTTTTGCTTTTCTTTAGCAATTTTTTTGCAGGGTGAGGACCACCAATAAACCACGTCCACTTATCACCTGGTCCCTGCATATTCCAGCTGCCCGTGCTCCTTCACCGCGTTCTGTTCGGCGTTGCGGCGCTTGATCATGGACAGCTCGCTACCGTTCAGCTGCGCAAACAGAGCCATCAGCTTGCCCAGACTCCCGTCCAACGCCTTTTCGTATCAATTCGATTTGCAATACTAGTCGGAAATCCAGGGCGCAAACAGTTCACCAACCCAAGGCCATTTGTATTTAGCCTAAGTAAGAACTGGTATGAAATCCTTTCTTCGTCTTTTCCCCGCCGTGCAA
Organism: Amoebophrya sp. AT5.2; assembly: GCA_005223375.1. Classification (NCBI taxonomy): domain Eukaryota; class Dinophyceae; order Syndiniales; family Amoebophryaceae; genus Amoebophrya; species Amoebophrya sp. AT5.2. Next base: position 12,361 of record RXOD01004545.1, read on the forward strand.
GCAGAAAGGAGAGAAGTCGGAACAATCTTATACTTTCGAAGGGCCAAGGCCGCGATAGATACCCAAGCGCAAGCACCAAATGCGATAACAAATATAACCGAACTGACTCGTAGTTTCTTCGCAACAATATTAAAGAAGACTCTTACCGCGATTCCTTCTTGGTATCCCTTGCCCGCGAGGTCCACTCCCGCTGCGCCCACGAAGAACGAGGCTCCCGGACCGCGGTCGTTGCCCAGCCCCACCTTAGGCGCGAAGGACTGCGTGACGTCCACATTGCGCACGACGCCGCCTGCCTCCGCCGCAGACCCACGAGGCGCGGCTTCCGCGGCAGAACCGCGCGCGATGCCGATGGGCGCGTCCCCAGACATGCCCAAAATGTGGGTACCGATGCTCTCGTTGCCCGCGGCCGTAGCCCTCCCCGAAGGCCGGCCGGCGGCCCCGTCGCAGCAAGAAGAAGCATTGCCCATTTTCGATTTGGTCTTGGAAGGCGATCTGTTTCTGTGGCGTGTGCCTATAGCGCTGTAGCTGAACGTAGAAACGTGTTTTTAGTAGTACTGGAAAAACGGTCCGTTGGAGAAGCGAAAGGAGCGGGTCGCTAAAAGCTAAGTTTCGCGTGCACGAAGAAAAGCTCACCGGGAGTCAGGTCGAAAACCGGAGATAGGAAGTTCAAAACCTGCGAAGATGGTGGAAGAGCGGTGCAAACAACACGGAACTGGATCGGTGGAAAATAAAACCGACCACTCACAGTCACACGCAAACGCAGTGCGATTAAATTCCCGCGACGCAAGCCACCACAAACTTCAACAACCGAAAGAACCTTTGCAACCTGCGAGGCATGACCGAAGATCAAGAAGCGACTCTTGAATTGAATTCATTCAGGCAATAACCGAGGAAGGTACTTTGTTGAGCGAATGCCGACGACCAAACGAAAACTGAAAAGCATCGACATTGAGAAGGAGAACCGAGTTTTAATTACACCTGCTTCCATGTTGGTCGACCAAACGAAGACCAGTGGCAAACACGGTCGAAACCGCCAACTCACATCACTTTTTTGCCTTCATCAAGTCCATTCTTTCGAATCCTGAGCCCAGATTTACAGCGCGGCCACAACATTAACGACCTCGTCGTCTGCAAGCTGCCTTCGTATAGAAATAAAACATTACATACACGGCTACAATAGTTTGCTTCCAGTTACATCAGATTGCATTGCAAATGATTTCCGTGCGATGTTAACAAGTCCGGATGAATGATTCTCAAGAGCTCCAGCTGAAAGCCCGACCTATCGCTATCATTATCAACATCCAAAACTAAAAGCAAAACGTTGATCTATTTATTACTTAGCCACTGACGTCACGCGAATTTCAGGTGACCCCTTTATATACTTTACTGCCGTCCGATCCGTCGGAATTATTCACGACATCGTTCTAAAACTAAATTTTTCACGTTGAGCAATGCTTTCGTGTCTATACGGTGTCATCGTCGTTTCCATTATTTGTACCCACTTCTCTCTCTTCACTTACACTTCCTTGTATCGCAAGTCCACCTTCAACTTTAGGTCTGATTTTTCTTCATCTAAAAAAACGTGCAGGTGCACTTCCTACAACTACTAGTGCCATACCCACCCTGTCCTGTAGCCGCAGCTGTGCACGTGCAGCCGCAGCCCTCCACCAGACTATTGATTTTAAATGTGGTCCAACCACCGGTTCCGGTTGCAGCTGCTTCCCCCTCCGCCCAGGAGCGGTCTCTAGATGTGCAGAAGCGCCAGATGGAAGATGACCGCTAGTGCCGCTAGGCTGCCACCTGTTCCCCAAAGTGGGAAAGCCGAGCTGCAGTCGAGGTTGCATTGGTAATCCACCTCCAACGCATCCACTTGCGCTAGCCCCGAATCGTCGCTAAACTCCGGCGCGGGCGTCGTTTGCTGTGAATTTTTACCATGAGTGCATGGTCGTGGATCGCACGAAAAGAAACTCGCGTATGTTTCTATCAGAAATGAAAGATAGTTAGAGCTTAGAAAAGGTCCCGGAAAAACTGTACTTGCACGAGGTTCGCGGCGACGAGGGAGGTGTCGAGATTCACGGCTCGCGTCCTTGAATTCAGCTCCTCGCACGTTTCCTGCATGGCCTTCACGCACTCGGGGTTGTCGTCTTGCCGGGCGCAGTTCATGAGGCACTCGTGCCGCCCGCACTCGTCGTGCCACCGGCAATCCTCCACACACTGCTTCAGCAGCCCCATCTCGCACTCGCGCCGAAACCTTGTTGTCGCGGAAAACATCACCATAACTGTCTCCTAGAAGCAGTGTTGCCTGCTGATAATGACATCATGGTAGGAAGACGGGACAAAGTTCCAAGAAACAACTAAATAGCAGAGAAGTAGGTGTTACGAGCGCACGCATCTCCTGAGCCAGAGGTCCGGTTCGTAGTGGTCCGGGCAGCGTATGCATTCCCGTGCGAAGACGGAGTTAGGCAGCGAAAGGCGTGGCACGAAGTACGTCTTCCCGTAGCCATTATTGTCGGACCAGCTGGTAAGTGACCAGCGTGGTTGTGGTGTAGATCGTGAAAGCTCCAGTCATTCCCGCAGGAGTCTCGAAAGTCTTTGCCGTGGGAAAAGGAGGAAAGCTCCAAGCTGTAGCAGGCGGGGTCACCCGGTGCCTGGCATGTCTTTTTTCGACTCTTAATATCCCAAGCGCTGCTGCTCCTGCTGCAGCACTGTTCGGCCCTCTTGAGCTTGACGCTTTCCGTAGGAGCAGCTCTGGCTCTACCCCCGACCCCGAGCCCTCCCCATGCAAGGATGCCATCCTGAGGTATCTCGCAGACACTGAGAGATGCGTAGCTCCTTCCTTGGCCATAAATCCAGGTAGTTAATATCGGTAAAATTACAACCCTTACCAGCTGGTGGGCAATAAACAATATTTTTTATGGTTCCATCGTCCTACGCGTCTCTCCGCTGCTCTTCTGGGCAGGTGTGAAAGTTGTCGCAGCCCGGGCAGTAGTCCCCCTTGCGGCACGGCAGACACTCGCGCACGCCTCGAAAACTCAGAAAGAGCTCGGTCTCGACGAACTTTTCCTCTTCCACAGAGGAGTGGTCGATGTTGTTTTTCTGCCGGTTCAGCTGGGAGGACAGCATCGCCATTGACGCCGCGTCCGACCCCGACGTGGACGACGCACTGCTCCCACTCGTGGTCCCTACGAGCTGCAGCTGTCTACCCCGGCTCTTCAACCGTCTGCTCCTGCGTGTGGAGGTGGAGGAGGGGGTGATACTGATAACCGCCGCGCCCGTAGCGACCTGCTCGTCGAACCAAAAGGGACGGTACCCCGCGGCCAGGCTGTCTTTGCGGAAGCCGGCGGCCTCGCAGGTGGCGTACTCGCAGCCGAAACAGCAGCGCCACGACCCCGCCGGACACACCGCGTCGTAGCAGCCCCGGGGGCCGGATCCGGCAGTGCTCTCCTTGCAGGTGTAGCCCGTGGGGCACCGAGCCGATTACACGAACGACAAAATTTATGTCCCTCAGCAAGGACCACGCTCCTTTGCTCATTATAGGCCTGTGTACTTCTAGCGGCAGCAGTTTATTGTCTGGGAACAATTTTACATCACTTGTGTAGGGGCGTCTACTAGCTGTCTAGGAGCCACTTTTTTTCGCGATCAGATGCCAGACTGTAACGCGTACGCGGCAAGCTGCGACAAGCCGAACCGACTAAGCGATTAGCAAGAGGGACGACATTTTGCGTCGTGATAGTCGTCGCTGCCCTGACACGCGCAGTCGTCCTGGCCAGCGGTCAGGGAATTCAGGAGCCCGGACTGCCCGGAAACAAATGTAGGCTGGAGGACGAGCGGGTGCAGAACCAGGAGCCTCATCCTTTACAGTATTAAGTATTTGTTACCTCCTAGAAGTACGTGCGAATATGGCTCACTCCGACGAGCCGAAGAGAGCTATGGCAATGATCCGAAGATGAAAACACCCAGTCTACATGCTCGCTGTAGCTGTAAAGAACCTGCTAAGCGTGCGCGTACCACGACTTCCGCAGCGTGCTGCTATATGTATATACTTTTCCTACTGGTGCGCTTGTATAATAAGTTGCAGATGAAATGATGAGAAGGTGGAGTCTGGCGCTGACCTTCGTATATCCAGCAAAAAAAAAATTTTCTTGATGCTCTCGTCTCTGACGCTGACGAACGAACCCCGTGCTGGTGCAAGCGTATTCAAAGAGATCCGAACAGTGTGGCGCTATATCGCTGGTTTCCGCATCAAACCAGACGCACAGGCCTCCATCTTCCCTCTTAATGTCGTTCTGATTGAAATTATGGATGTTGGTCGTCCTGGAACGCTTTGAAAAACTTCTTTACCATCGAATGAAGAATTAGTAGTTTCCTTTCTGTTTCTCTACTACACCGTGACGAGCAGCTCGGGCGTGAGCTCATCGAACTGGCGCAGCACTGCCGTCTGGGCGTCCACCCACTGCGTTACCTATGTTTATGTAGTTGCAAGAATAGTTCGTTGTACAACAAATCGATATCAACATCGAATTCGACAATACGACTGAGAAAAAATCTCTGATCATCTTCTTCGATAGGCAGCAAGGACAACAAAAGGCAGCCGCTGCAACTGCAAGAACATTAATATTTATAGGTACTCTGCTTTCGAGGTCTTTGATGCGTCCGTGGTCGAGCACTCGGGGCTTGACGTAGTGGTAGGTGAAGAGCTGCGCGACCTGGTCGATGGTGCCTTTGATGAGGTCCGCGCACATCGCATTGATCAGCAATGTCTCCACGTCGTCCACGCGAATCAGCTTTCGCAGCTCCGCCAAAGGGATGGACCGCTTGCCTTTCGGCTGCCGAAACGCGTACTCCATCAGCACGGTGGAGCAAAACTTCTCGTACACGAGCTTCTCGTTCTTCTTCAACAGGGAAGATGCAGCGATCTGCAGAATCGAACGAAAAAAAAAATACATGTGTACGCCATAAATGATTATTGCTGCAGCACTAGCTAATATATAATTACCTGCGCCTTGTGTTTGCTCACCGCTGCGTCGTAGAGTTCGAATTTGCCTTCCTGGAACGCGTAGAGGAGGTCGTAGATCCAGAGACTCTTCACCGCGGGTTGCTGGAAGAGCTCCATCCCCAGCAACTGCCCGAAGTTGTACTCTCCCTCCGCGACCAGACTGGCCACGCCGAGGTTCGTCGCCAGGCTTTCCACCGTAACGTCCCGCACCTCAGACACCGGAGTATACCGAAGGTAGTTCACAGCAGCCTCGTAGTACCTTGAATAGAGATTAGAGACGGAGATGTTGAAAAAATCTTCAATAGGGTGTCGTGAAAGAAGCCTCGAAGTAGAAAAGTGAGTAAAAAGTACTTCGAGGCGTCTTGCGCGAGGTCCCAGAGGGCCATTTGCGCTTTGTAGAAGGAGGCGAAGGTCGGCGGCTTGATCGCCACCGCCACCCGCTTCCCGAACAACTCCGCCTTTAGCTCGTCGGCGATCACTTCCTTGGCGGCCTCCACGTCCTCAAACGCCACCAACCTACTTACAGAGAAAGAGATGAAACACAAAAGGCGTATTTGTAGTTCTTTGTGCCCAAACTGTTTGAAACAGTGAGTTAGAGCACGTGTACGACTTCAAGAATTTGAATCTACGAGCTTTTTCTTGTTGGTACGAAAGATCGATTACCGGCCTATATGGAGCTCTACTTCTCCTGGTCCCGCGATACTAGATTTCCCACGAGTCAGTTAGGTACGACTTCGAAGTGAGCCTATAGCAACAAGAAAAAGAAGGACAGGGTCGGCGCTTAAGTCGGCGCCGGGTTCCTTGTCGACGTCGTCTTCCTCCTAGTTTGTTGGGCCATAGAAGTACCCGAGCAAGCAGGGGCCATGCTCTTCGTACTCGTCCTCCTGTGGCAGCTGGTGGTGGCGGTGGTGCTCCTGGTTTCTACTCCTGTAAATAACGCCCTAACTAAAATCGGATTACAAGCGTTGCCTCCAGGCAATCGTTGCTTTCCCGACGTCCACAGGTGCTGCGCGTACGCTTGTTGGGCACAGAAAAGGGTACAGTACTATGTATGCGCGATTCTGTTTGTGTTTCATCTTTCCGTTTCCTATTATTTCTCCTTTGAGGCAGAGGAAGAGGCACTTCGCGTCGAGGAAGTCGCCTTCCGCCGCTTTTGCGTAGTGGCTTAGGTTCCCGATCTTGCGCTTCGAGAATGCTTGAGAGCCCGAGGATTTGTTTCCTTCCTCCTTCTTCTCTGCCTCCGCGGATTTGTCCAGCACCTCCTGGTACACAGAAAACTGGTCCGCGAGCCACCCCACCAGCTCCTCCTTCTGCTCCGACAACTTGCCCCTACTACGTAGCCTTGCCGTCGTATGGAGAGCTTTTCCGCTTAAAGATTTCCAACTACGTGTACGTACTTTTCTGATACTAACTCAACCATATGAGATGAAATCGTCCAGCGATGGGAGTAGAGACGGGCGGAGAATATCATGTCCGACCTGGCGGCACCTTCTTCGTCCGCTGTACGCCGCACTAGGATCTGGATCTGGTAGGGGGCTATGGAATTCATGGCAACACCCGTTGGAAGCTACCCCTGTGGCATGCCCCTCCGCCGGGCCATCATCTGTTGCCGCAGGGGACCTGCACCGATGCCGAAGTAGTCGGCGAATGGCTTAGGGTCGGCGCTAGTATCTTCGATGAAGAAACATACTATGGATATCGAAACCAAGACCAACACGTGCACGTCGCCCCCGAGTGCCTACTTCTAGATATTTTGCGGCCGTTGATTCATTAAGCAGAAAAGCGCTCTCTCGATATTTCAGCAGGAAAGCGACGATCTCCATGTACTTGACCGGGTTCAGGTTCGCGGCGATCGGGCGGATCTCCTTGGCAAAGAGCTCGAGGGCCAACTCCGTCCTTCCCTCCCCCCCAACACCGACCAGCTTCGGAAGCACCTCCACAGCGAGCGTCTCGACCAACTGGTGATACAGCTTGCGGTTGGCGAAATCCTGCGTCCGCGTCGACACATCCGCACCCACAGCTGGCACGCCAGCAAGCTGCTCGTAGATGTTGGAAGCAGAAGACATATTGGTCGAGAAGTTTCGACTTACTGGATGATGTAGGAGCTCGAACAACAAGAATCAAGATCAACTAGAAAGATTATCTCTGACGATGTTGTAGCGGGTTCTTGACGTAGCTGTGCCACTGGCTTTGCCCGAGCTTCGCCTCGCGCCGCACCCGCAGGCTCAGGCACTACTAAATAGGTGGATGTGCAGCTACAGATATAAAAGCTAGTGCGTCTTTGTTCCTCATGCTTGCTGGTCCTGGTGCTTGGCGCGACGCGCGTTCTTTTTCCGAGTGTTGAATGGCGACTCTAACTGAATGACTCATTCGAGTCAGTCATTTAGATTGATTTTGATTATAGGAAGGACGAACCACCAAGGCTGTTGAGGATAGAGACCAACATGGACGTATACATTGATGAACCAACGTTCGTCTATGTTCGTGCTGCCGGCAAGTGCTGCGCGCATGAAGAAACTTTCCGGAATGAAGATCGTGAACACGCATTTGCGCATTTTGCGAAACAAATCCATTTCTGAGAATGCATGCATACGCAAGATGCAAATGGAAATGATGAACTCACAGCTAGGAGAAATCATCACTCATGTCGTTCTTCTGCTCCAGGCACAAATTAAATCCTTCGAGATTCTCCGACGTACTTTGGACTTTTTTAAACGTGTTCGATGGCGATGCCTCCACAAAAATAATTCAGTAGACTATTTCCCGCTTGTTGGGTTGCGGCTGCTACGCGGCCTTCGATGCCAGTCCGTGCTCTCGCCCAGTCGGCTTTGCCTTGAGACCGAAAGCGTTTCTGTTGGTGAATATCGTGTGTACGAATCACAAATAGATCAGAAGAGACGACGGCACAGCAGCTGCAGCTCTGGGGGACCGGGTGCCGCGTGCGCCGCTAGAGCGGGAAACCTCTGCTAAACGTCGTGGGGTGAGCTTCGGTTCTATCCGCCTCACCTCTACCATCGTTTGCATGAGCCGCATCCTCGTATCCGATTGAACTGTTGGCTACCACCATGGTACGCGAAGAACCGCATCGGGCTTCGAAACTGTATCCGCTTCCGCGACCGATCGTGCGATGGATCGCTCCGAGTCCGGCTAAGCTCGATGTGGGGCAGGATACAAACGAATACAAATACAATAGATACAAATACTTCCTGCTACGCCCCGCCGGAACAATTGTTTTATTAACTGTCCTGCATCGAAAGCGTTTCAATCCCTAGGTGGTCGAATCGAGTCGTAGTCCTAGTCGACTACGAAAAAATAAAGAAAAGTTGTATAATCCGCGGTAAGTAGTTGTATCCACTACTCGCGCGGCCGT
>RXOD01004546.1:0-20704 GCA_005223375.1 Amoebophrya sp. AT5.2
TTTCGCACAAAATTTCGCACATGTTTCCGCCATGGTTTCGCAAAAAATTCGCACACAATTCACCAAAATTGCAAAATTTTTGGCCCCCCCCTCCCGCCGGCGCATTCTTGCGGGCGATCTCAAGCGTTTGGGTGGTCGCAACATCATATACCCCAATGCGGACGCAAGCGACGAAATCTACAGCCTGAGCTGCAAACTTTCGCACAATTATCGCACGAGAATAGGTAGCCGGGAAATTTTGGCGGGCACTTGTCCAGCTGAATCTATCGCGATAAAGTTTTTCGGTTTGCTATAATTATAAAAATTTTTTTAATCCATCGCAATAAAACTTTTTATGCCTATCTTGATAAAATTTTTTTATGCTAATCGCAATCAAATTTTGGATTTGCTTTGGCAATAAAATTTTGAAAATGCAACGTGATAAAATTTTGGATAAACATCGCGATAAAATTGGTGACATGAATTTTGGCTCAAAGCATTTTAGAGCCCATCCATCTTGGGATGGGCTTCGGGACAGACTGGCCTGGTCGGTGGGACGGAGCAGGAAGTGCATCTTCTTTTTTTCCAGCCACGCTTCCTTTTTCTGCAACAGCGCCAGCGGGGGGTTTGGCCACAGCCGCTTCAGGGCGTTATAGGTCTCGCGGTTCCTTCACGGGCTTGGCCTCGGCGCATTTTTTCTCAGTGCCATGCTCTCCCGCACCCACTCCGGGCGGGGCGGGCATGCCCATGGTTCTGATCAAGCAACTGGTCTAATCCACATAGAGCATGCGGGTCTGGCGCCAAGCAACTCTGCTTGCGCGTACTCGCCCACCCTGACCTGACCTGACCCACTCCACGCCGTTTCCGCACGTCTTGGGCAGCTACGGACAGTGCCAAACCTCCCGCATCACGCCCACCACCTGCCATGGCACCTTCTTCCGCAATTTCTCCACCCTCCTCTCCTGCACGCATCATGCCGTCCGCCCCGCGAAGCGAGATAGCCACCACCAGGCTGACCGCCAGCCGCAACACCTTGTCCTTGCTGTGAGCGCCCAACATTCTCTTGTTTCTGAATCGGATCGCGTTCACCGTGTGAGTGCGTCCCGATGTACTCGGCGCCGTCGTTGCAGAGGACAGTCAAAAGTTCGCTTTTGTCGTGGACTGAGGTCGTAGAATTCGATGTTTACCAAAGCGGATCCAACGTGAAACCTCAACGCGATTTGTCGTCTATCTTTTTTTTTCGTTGCGCGAACTCCTTTAAGGAGCGCGAACTTCCTTGTAAATCTATGTATGCCGTACTCGTAAAGTTTGAATGCTATTACTTAGTGCCAGCTTTTGATCACGAACAATGAGAATGAGTCGCGTGCTTCCAACTATGAACCTTCGCTACCTGCTTTTCCAACCTGCGCGTGCGTAAAAGACATCGATCGAGCACAGGATAGGCCTTGCTGATGATTCAGTTTGGTGTGGGTTGGGCCTCCCCGAGACGTGAAGCGACAGCAGCACGTGTTGCGAAATAAAAATCAGAATCGGTGCCAGCGGGTGGGAAAAATTGACAAAGCGACTCGTATAGAGAACAACTGCAACCTGTGTAACTTGTACTTACCTCCCCAAGCCGGAACGCGTGGGGGGCAAGAAGATCAAGAAACAGAACAGCTGTAGTCGCTCTCAATCGTTTCTACTTCCTTAATTTGCTTGTGTCATTTTTGCGTTCTGAGTTTGATTCTCATTCTCCACCACAACAGTGGGCATGCCAAACCCAGTTTGGGTTATTCTTCCACTTTTCCAAAATTCGAGTATGAGCGAGCATTTTGCCCCAACGGGTTGCAACATGGGGGACGCCACAGTAATGTGCTGTATTCCCGTTTCTTCATCCGATAGATGCAGGTACCGGTGTCGGTGGCCGCCGTACACGGCGACGACTTGCTGCTTGTAAGTGGCGAAAATTTCGTTCAGTTCGTCCGCGTCCCAGGGCAATGTTTTCCAGCCCTCTTCTGTCTGCTTGATCGGTAAGACGGGGATATGCGAGAACACCGCCACGAATTCTCCTTTTTGCTTCGCCGCGGCCAATTCTTCCGACAGCCATTCGCGCTGCTCTGCCCCACACGCCCCATTGTACGGGCAGAAGCGCTGCTTCTCCAACGGTACGCCCTCAAAGTAGTCAATCTTCAGCTCCGGATTCTCGATGGCTTTCACAATGTGAGGGTTCCGAGTGCGCAGCAGTTCCTTCGCACGCTGCTCCTGCTCCTCGCCGTCCGCGGCGGAAAGGTTCAGCACCGACACGGCGTAGCAGTCCAACACGATCAGCCGCCATCGTTTTCCCTCGCCAACTCCCGTTATGGAGTAGTACAAGGTTGGCGAAGAGGAAGATGAAGATCCCGATCGTGGTGACCGAGATCCGATGCCTCGCTCGCCCCAAACGTTGGTCCGCCACCACGTACGGCTCCGGCAGTACAGCTCGTGGTTTCCGACGACGTCGAATCGCCACGGACGGTGTAGCTCTAGCTTCAGCGGCTCGTCATCTCCATCCGAGTTGATCTTGACTGGATTTGGACCGATGGATCGAGGCGGCGGAGCTACTGCTGGTGCTGGCGTAGGCGTGGCCGAGGGGTTCTGACCACGTGAGAAAGCTGCATCGATGGCTGCCACCACACGTTCCGCCGCGCGTTCCGTGTGCGACGCCGCCTTTCCGTCCACCAAGTCGCCCAGCTGCAGAACGGCATCGCAAGCGGTGAAATCCGCCTCGTGCGCGATTTGGAGCGCGCTGCGGTAGCGGCGGATCTCTCTCCCAGCAAAGTCGGACCCGTCTTCCACATCGGCGTACTGCACGTCAGCAATCACGCCGAGCCGCTGGATTTCCATCTTCCAGACTCAGGTGGGGTGGGAGCTGCGGTGATTCAGGGGGAGGAGCGGCTTCCCGGCCGATGGTTATTTTAATGGATGGCAATGGAAATGGAGACGGAGAGAAGGGAATGGTGCGCTATGAAGAAGATTGCAGTCACAGTCTGAGACTCGATCACTCCTCGCCCTAGTGGCGTAGCCGTGGTACCCTTAGCTGAAGGAATCTGTATCTGAGCGCCCGGAATTCTATACGGAGCGCCCACCGCTTACCTGAAGGAACCTGAGCGCCCACCCATTCATTTGAACAATTCCATGGGCGATCATTGCGTTGTTGATAACCTCCATACCTTTCGCGACATTAAGTATTTGTTTCTTTGATATCGTATGCCTAGTAGACCTAGTGGACCTGATTTTTGGTGCCACCTTTTATTTCACGTTTTGCCCGCCATCGCTCCTGATCGATCCATTCAAACAAGAAGCTCGATCAAGATCAAGTCTCCACCATGTGCGTGTGCGTCTGCGTCTGCCACTTCGTTGCTGTCCACTGATCCTGTTGCTTCTGCTTGAAGCACGCGGATTAGCTTTGTACATCATACACATACACAGTACGTGTGCGTCCTGAGAAGAAAGAGTTCGCTGCGTTCTGTCCAGTCCTGTTGGTTCGAGTAAATGAGAAAAAGGGTGCAAAGAAATGCATAAAAATTCTGCGAGAATTTCTGCAAATACAAGTAAGTGTTCGTATTGCTTTTTATGCCGGGGATGCAAGGCTACTACAAGTACAACGAACTTCATTAAGAAACGCAATTCGATCGGTTTTTAATTTTTTATTTGCAGTTGCGTTGCATTAGCGCCGTGCTGAAGCTCGTTACGCCCTATCCATGCAGATTGCTCGATCGACTTTTATTCAGCCGCGATGATAGATTTGAAAAAAAGTCCTTGGGGCATGTCTTCGCCGGGCGGGCTTCCTTGAGCTTGTCAAAATCTTTCACCTAAAAACAAAATTTATCGTAGTGTCCGTTCAGCTTCATCAGGTTCGTTGCTTGTAGAATGAGAGAAAGTGTCTGAAGTGTAGTATGACGAGGAAAGCAGGATACTTTTTGGCTTTAACATGATGTTTCATCATTTATAACACAATCGCGCATCATTGTTTTCGATTATTTTTTACCTCCAGGTGCCGACTGGAACTGCCAGCACCTCAAGCACAAGCTCAACGCCTAAAATAAAATAGCGATGTCCATCGTGGTGGTGCCAAACCTGAGGTTCGCGGACGGTGGTCCTCCTCTTACAGAGGTTGCTGACAGCACGTGGTCCCCATCTTACAGAATGTTTTTGCCGGCTTCTGTTTGAGCGAGAACGTCCAGGCCCGTCACGGCTCTCCCGCCCGGGCCGCGGCCCGCTGCTCCGCCGTCGTGGTCCACTCCCGCGCCACCGGCTGCTCCCCCCACCAGCAGTTCTTCGTTTTTTGCCCGCAGTTGGTTCACCAGGACCGTTTTTTTGTCTAGCTCTAATTTCTCCGCGATTCGGTCGCTCTGCAGCTGTTTGTTTTCTTGCCGCATTTTTGTGAGTTCTTCCCGCTGTTCGCCCACCTTCTGCACGTAGTACTTGTTCGTGCCCTCCAGTTTGTCGCCCTCTTCCCGCAGCGTCTTCAGCTCGTCCTCCATCTCCTCCTTCTCGCGTTCCACGCGCTCCGCCACCGTGCGCAACCGTCGCAGCTCTTCGTTTTTCTTCCTCAGGTCGAGCATTTGCTGCTGCAGCATCTCCTTGTACTGTGCCTGCACGCTCTTCATCGCCTCGTAATTCCGCTCCGCCTTTGAAGCCTTCACCTGCAGCTCCTCCACCTGCTCGCGCAGCTCGTGGTCCCGATCCTGTCCCCCTGATGCCCCCGGCACCAGTAGTTCCTCGTCACCTGCTCCTGCCTTCGTTCCAACCGCTTTCGCATTCGCATTTGAAGATGCGGATTTTGCGGCCGTTGTACTACTGCCCCCGTACTCCTTCTCGAGTTCCGCCCGGCGTTCGACCTCCGTGATGCGCACCTGGAGTTCTTGGTTGGCCCGTCTCTTCTCCTCCAGATCCTTCTCGAGGGCCTCGATCTTGCCGTCGCGCTCGAACCTCTGCTTCTCGAGGTTGGCCACGGAGAACGTGAGCCGATCCCGGACGCCCTCCAGGTCCGCGAGCTTCGTGCGCAACGCCTTCGCCTCGTCGGCAGCGACCATGTTTTGGACCTGCAACTCGAGCCGCTGGTTCGTAGTCTCCAGCTGCCGGAGCTCGGTCAAGACCCGTCGATTTTCCTCCCGTTTGATGTTGTACTCCGTGTTGAGGTCGGCAAAGGCGGCCTTTGTCTCCGCGAGCTCTCGCGTTTTCTCCTGGATTCTGCGTCTCAAGTCAGCGGCTGTGGCCGACGTACTTGTTCCCACGCCGCCTCCTGATGGCGTAGCACCTCCCTCCGTGGTCGACGTCGCGGTGATCCGATCGTCCAGTTGCACGTTGACGCCGTCCACCGATACTTCCGCGTCCTCGTCCAGTCGCTTGCTTTTTTCGAGTCCGGCGAGGAACTCCATGTGGTTTGCGATCGTCGCCCGCCCGTTGTCGTCGTCAACCGGAACACCAAGGACCGTTCCGGCGCCCGGCGCAGCGCCGCCCGGGATCACGTCGGTCGGCGACGCGCGCGCCGTCGTCGACGTGCTCGACGCCGCTGATTTTGCACCGCCCGCCTTGATGTTAGCCGCCCCGCCCCCCGCACCGGCCCGCAAGCGCGCGGTTGCCTCCGCTGCGAGCACGAGTTCCTGTTCCCGCAGTCGGCTTTCCTCCAGCTTCTTCTTCGTGAAGTCGAGCTCGATACCCACGCTCTCTCGCGACGATTTTTCCTCCGCCACCTCGTCTTTCAGCCTGCGGACCGACGCCTCCAGGTCCGCGATTCTCCGTCTGTTTTCGTCTGCCGTGGCCGAGCACACCTCTTGCAGCTGCTTGGTGCCCCGCTCCAGGCTCGCGATCTTGTACTTCGCGTCCTCCACCTCGCGTTCTGCTGCTCGCCGCTTTTCCGCCTCTGCCTTCGCTGTTTCTCCCTTCGCCGCGATCGCCGCTTCCAGCTCGCCTATTCGTTCGTCCTTATTCCCAAACTGCAGCTTTGCCTGTTCCAGCTCGGTCTGTGCGCACTGAAACTCCGTCTCCTTCACCTCCAGCTGCATGTTTGCGGTCGCGATCTCTTCCCGGAGAGCTGCGCACTCGTCCGTTAGCGTGCGCACCTTGTCCTTCAACTCCAGAACAAGGCCACGTGCGTCGTTGAGCTCCGAGCTCTGCTTCTTGCTGCTGCTGGCCGCCGCGGCTTGGTGCTTCTCCATCTCCTCGCGGTACAGGTCGACGTCCTTCCGGTGCCGCTCGGCCGTCTCGCGGCTCCAGTTGGCGTCGGCCTTGGCCTCCGCCAGTTCGCGCTGCAGTCGCTGCACGACGTCGTCGTTGCGCCGCTGCAGCTCCTCGCGCTCGGCGTGCAGCCGCTGCTGCTGCGCCGCGAGCTCCGCCTTCTCACGCTCGACCTGCGCAGCGAAGGCCTGCTTCTCCTGCTCGACCTGCTCGCGGCTTTTCCTCTCCGCGTCCTCGCGTTGCTTCTTCGCCGCGGCGAGCGCCTCAGCCTCCTCCTTCTGCCGGCGGGCAAGCTCGGCAGCGGCGTTCTGAAAAAGCAAGAGCAACTGCAGTTTTTGACTATCGGATAAGGGTCGGCGCATTCAACGAACTACGTGAAATGTGGTGGTCGAAATGTCGTTTATTTATCAGTTCTGTAAATGTCGGTCCTCGCCGTGGAGGTCCTGATACGTCGAGTCACGAGGTGGAATATAAAGATACTCTTTCTTTTTTTTCTCGTTCCTCGTTTTCTTTCCGGCGTCGTTCTTCTGCCTCCTGCGCCAGTTGCTCCCTCAGCGCTGCTTCTTTTGCCGCCTGCTCTTTTTTCGCTTCCTCCATTTCGCGCTTCTGTGCCTCGACCTGGTCCGCGAGCCGCCTCCGCTCGGCGTCTTCGCGTTCCCGCTGGATCTTGCTCCGGGCGCGCTCTGCGTCCCGCTTGTTCGCGAGCTCGCGAAAGTCCCCCAGGTGCAGGCGGACGTGCACGCCGCGCCACCGGCTCTGCAGCTTCAGCGCCCCCGTGCGCATTCTACGGTACCTTTTTCTTGCCACGGATCCGCGGGCGGCCGTCTGCAACGCCACCGCCGCTTTGCGCCGCTCCTTCATCCTTCGGAGCCGGCGCACCGCGAACACGCACCGGACGAAACACTGGAGTTTCAGACACGCGGCCCTCTGCGCGCGAAAGCGGCGGCGACACAGGTAGCCGCGGTACATTTTCGCGATGCGAATGCAAAACTCGGTGACGGCGGCGTTGATCTCGGCCTCAAGGAGCTTCTGGAGGTCCTCCTTCAAGAAAACCTTGCTGCGGCCGATCTGCCAAGCCTTGTCGCCAACCTTCTCCTTGATGCCGAGTTTCTGCTCGAGGTACTCAAGCAGTTTTTGGCACAGAGGCTTCTGCTCGCTGTCCGAAATTGTTCTGCTGCCGGGCCTCTGATCATGTAGTTGTAGTGAAGATGTCCTCGCACCATCATCGAAGTAATTTCTCGCTTCTTGTTTCGTTTCTGCATCTACTGTTGTTCTACAGCTGTCTTCTCCATGTCGATGTCCATGCATACATTCTCCATTTTTGCGCCGTTTCTATAGTTCAAGATTCATATTATAAAAAGAAATCGCAAGACCGAAAAAAAAATGTGACCTGCAAGTTTGGGTGCAGCCTTCCGAACTTGAGCAAGAATTCCTTGAAGGGCCTGCGCACGCTGTACCCCGCTCGCCGGATCCGTATGGCCTCCAACATTCCTGCGCACCTCAGTTGCCGCAGAACGTCCTTGGAGTCGAACTCGTGCGCCGCTTTGTTCGGGTTTGGCTTGATGCAGCGTATGTATCGCGGGTGCGTTTTGTTCAGGTCCGCGACCAACGAGTCCAGCTGCTCACGAAACGTGCTGGACACTGTGCCCTGCGGGCCTTTGATTTTGTCCGTCGTCATGCTGCTGCTCGCACCACCGGCTCCCGCACCCCCGAACCGGTCCCGTGCTCCGCCGACGCCGCGGCCGCTCACGCGCATCCCCGGGCCGCTCGCTCTGCCGCCCGGACCGCCACCTGCGGACGCTTTCGCGTTTGCGTTTCCCACCTCCCCGTCTCCGTGGTCTTCGACGAACTTTGTGATCAAGGGATTTTGGCTGGCCCGCAAGATCTGGAGCGCCTCGTCCGTCTGCTTCTCGTAGTTTTTGTCCAGAAAGCCCTCCACACTGTACCTCACCTCCCCCGCGTAGTGCGCGACCGCGAAGAGGTCGGTTTTCTGCTTGCTCGGGTTGAAGATGATATCCCGCTTCGCGGTTTTCGTGTACAGCGCCTGCAAGAAAGCCGCATCCGTCGCGTTGGGCCCCAGGCAGGTGGAATCGAGGTGGGGAAACACGCCGGAGGGCTTCTTTTCGAGGGCGTCAATCACGTCCTGATTGTCCTTCCAGTCGATGTGCGCCCACGAGATGTTCTCTTCTGAGTACAGCTTCTGCTCCATGCGAAACATGTGCGAGTTGAAATGCTGCTGCAGCTTCTCGTTCGCAAAGTTTATGCACAACTGCTCAAACGAATTCCACTCGAACACCTGGGGGAGGGAAGCGAGAAAAAGGGGGCATCGACCGACGCTATGTTGAACGAGCAAATTATCACGCGACCTGGGTACTTGGACAGAGAACAGAGAGATAAAATGAAGATGCACATGCACATGTTGCTCCAGCATATGGTACAACGTATCAGAATTCGGCTCGTCTTGTTCGTTTCGGGTCACACTACACTTCTGTACTTATGATGTTCTACCTCAAACCCGTAGATGTCGAGCAGGCCGATTTTGTGTCCTTCCACCTTGGGCGCGGCGGCGCGATTTTGCGTTCCTCGCTTGGCTGCGCCAGCGGTCGGTGACGTCGTCGCTCCTCCCCCTGATTGACCGGCCGGGTTCCGATTTTGTCCTTCCTGCATGCTCGCGTTGATCCTGCCCACGAGCCAGTCGAACATCCGCGAGTACAGGACCCTTGCGATCGACAGTTTCACTTGCTTCGCTGCGTCCAGCCGCAGCGGCGACGTGAATTCGTTTTTCGAGATGGGGTCGAAAAACTTTTTGTTCGTCAGCACGCCCCGCAGCGCTGCCACCTCTATGCCCAGCAGCTCGCAGATCGGCGGGCACACCTGTGCCCAGTCGTGCACCTCCACCGAGGAGTCGCTGTCGTCGTTCTCGTCGAAGTCCAAATTGCCCAGCAGCAGGATCGCCGCGCAGCACTTCCAGATCGTCGAAACCTCCTCTTTCGTGAACTTGAGCCGCGCGAGGCAATCTGTCACCTCCAGAAACCCCTCTTCGTCCGACTGCTCGGCGCCCTCGATCTCGGTGCACATCGAGATAAAGTCGAAGTCCTCCGCCGTGGACTCCTTCCCCAAATTCAGCTCCTCCCGCATCTTGGGCTTCGCGCCCGTGCTGAGCAGGTAGAAGGCGTGGTAGTTGCGCTCGTTCGCCTGCTGGGCCGTGATGCGGCACTTTTCGAGCAGGTAGTTACGGATGTTCGCGGTTGTCAGCTTGCCCTGACGGTCGAACTGAATCTCGATGAACTTGCCGAACCGGCTGCTGTTGTCGTTCCGCACCGTCTTCGCGTTGCCGAACGCCTCCAGAACCGGGTTGGAACGGAGCACCTGGTGTTCGATGCTCGAGGTCGAGGTGGAAGAAGAACTGCCGCCAGCGGTTTCATTTGCATTTCCGCCCCTACTACTCCCGCCCGCCGCCGGCGCCGGACCACTGTTGTCCTGGATGTTGGCGACGTAGTTGAGGATGCGTTTGGTGGCCTCGGTCTTGCCCGCGCCGGACTCTCCGGTAATGATGATCGACTGGTTCTGCTGCTCCGCAAGCATAGTGTCGTAGCACTCGGACGCCACACTGAACAGATGGGGAGATATCATCACGTCGCGGTTCTGCTTGCGGACCTGATGTTCGCCGTGGCCGTAGTTCGTAATCAATGCTTATACTGAAAAAACAAAACCAACGGGAAGACCTACACCTCGTCACCCCCGCACTCGTTGGCGTTGCCACAAACCAGTTAGTTTCGGCGCGAAATAATAAGCGTGACTGCTACATGACTGGATTTCTACTTTTTTATCGTCCTCGACGCAACGAACAAATGAGTAATTCTGCTCCACTCTACGTTTTCAATTCGAGCTCCACATGCATCCACCTACCGAAAGAAGAGTCTAAAGTACAAGTAGATGATGAAGTATATCTAGAACAACGGCTACGCCACGTAAAAATCGGCCAATTAATCGGTTTCTTTTGTGTGGCCCCCTGTTTGTACCGTGGTGAGTTTTCTGTATTCTGCCATTGTCGCTGGCGAGTAGAGGTCTTTGAGCTTCTGGTAGGGGTTGATGGAAACCAGGATTGGGGCGCCAATGCCGGTGTAGATCCGGTCCTCGAAGTACCGCTTGCGGATGTTCTGCAGCAGACACCCCTCGTTGAAGTCCCCCAGCGTAAGCAAATCCTCCACCCCGCGAAGACAACCTGGAAAACAACATCAAGGAGGAGCTGCACACATCATCAGGAACGATTCTTCATCAGCGATCAAGAACGATTCTTCTTGTTCCTCATGTCCTCGGCCTCGCCGCGTTCGCCATGCAAATCACCTTCATCAATGATGTGATCTACTGCATCTGTAGTGTTAAGTATTAAGTACTTGGGTCCACGCTGTTTGCTTTTTCTGGGGGCACGATGAACTGGGTGCCATCCTCATCCACCGCGACGTAGTTGCCGTCGTCGTCCACGCAATCGACACGGGCGGGGCACCAGCCCAGCGTTGGGTGGTTTTCCACCCATATGCGGGCGGTCTCGTTAAGCAGGTCCATGCTGGCAATGTCAAGAATGACCGATCCGATTAGAAGCAGCAAGGAAGGGGGAAAGGGTGCTCACAGCAGTCAAGCCCAGGCGCAGACGCAGCCGATATCAAGGACATGGCCATGGACGAGGTCGTAGACATCGTTGTGTTTTGAATTTGATGTTCTTCTTGGTTGTGTTGCATTCTTATCTTTCATCGAATTATTTCAGGCTGCTTCTGTCCTGTGTTCAAACGATAATTTAAATTTTGTACTACTATGTAAAAGAGTGGGATGAACTTTTGTCAATGGCTGTCACACGAAACAGAGCGCAGACGTAGTCTCAACACACTCGCCGCACCGTATAAGCATTCTCGTGCTCCTGGCACTGACTGAGACAGAGACTGTATCGTATACACCTGACTATTTTACAGTTGTTGCATGGTTGCTGCGCTCTTTAAAAAGGAGCAATGCCAGTGAAAATGTTGCCTATATGGTTATGGGCATGGTTGGTGTGCGTGCTGTCGCTGTGGCGCGAGGGCTTACTAACTTAGTTCAGCATTGTGGCGGCCATTGGTTCTTGGTGCGGCGCGTGCGCCTTTGGAAAACCGACCCGGACTTTTTTCCTATGATCATCTTAAAGGAGTTGGTGTAAAGCTTTGTCGTGCTACTTTACCTTCAGCCTTGTTTTTTAATCTGTCCGGTGGTCGGTCCGCGCGACAAGCAGAAAGTTAAGTAGCATAGTCGGCGCGTTTGCGACGGCGTCGGCGCATTGCCATTGTCATACCATAGCGACAACGAGCCCTGCGCTGCCGACGAAGAAGAGCCCGAGGCACGTCGGACCGCCAGCAACTCGTTACAGATCTATCAGGTTTGTAACCGTGGCACTCTCACCAGCGGCACTCGAAGAGGACGAGGCGGTACCTCCCGGAGGGGGCGGCGGAGCAGGTGTCGGTAGAGTGACCAGCTCACTCCCGGGTGCGGGAAACCTCGCATTCCGCAAAGCACTACCTCTACCTCCCGCGTCGCCCTCGTCCTCGCTATCTGTGTCCTCTCGGTGCTTCGTGTAGCAAATTGTGTTTCCCGTATTGCTTGTCAGTGCCGCGCCGCGCCGGTCGCTCTGATAGAAATTTGCGTACACGCCCTGCTTCTGCGGCAGCGGCGGCGAAGATGACGAAAAGGGTGATGATGTTGCACCACCAGGAGCGAGGTCGCTCGTCCCTGTGAGTCCCCCGTAGCTGCGGTCTGGCGTCGACGCCGACGAGGCGCTCTGCTGTGAGCTGCGCCCACCAGGACCAGCGCTCCCGCTAGGGGCGCTGTGTATATTCTGAACCGCAATACTTCTCCCTCCTCCGATGTCCCCACCTAGCAGATCCACACTCGTGGAGGACCACGTATTGGAAGAAGCGTAGCCGCCAGCACCGCCGCCCTGCAGCTCCTGCTCTCCTGGCCTGCTGGCAGCGCTGGGCGCGCGGGTCGACGACGCCGAAGAAGTTGCATAGTGGTCCTGCGAAGACGTGGGGACGCTGTCCGCGAGGTTGAGCAAATCCAGGCACTTTTCCCGCACCTTCTGCGCGCGCTGTCGCACCAAGTTGGTGACGCGTTTGTCCTCGTGAGAGAAGGACATCAGGAGGGAACACTGCTGTACGACATCGAAATGCCGTCCCTCGCGCTGCTATGACGAGGTTTGCGACTTAATTTCGCAAAACTTAAAAAAGTCAGCAATTGCAATAAGTGAGGGTGGCGGACGAGCGAGGACATTTCGAGGACCGGGCAGCGTGTTCTTCTGCCTCTGAACGCCGCACGAGAATCAGCGTGTTCTTCTGCCTCTGAACGCCGCACGAGAATCGGGCAGAGGGGTCGAGGAGAGGGACGGGGAGAACCCTCTGCGAACCCCCTCGGGCATGCCTACAAAAAAAACCACTTGCTTGCACCTGTCCCCACCTATATTCCGCACGCGGAGAGGCCTCTACGGATGCCAGTCTCCTTGGTTCTTCTACTACAGGAATACCCAAGAGGCATACCATAAAAAATGCCTCCCCTCTTGCGGGTACCCCCAGACGTCTAGACCTCTCGCCGCATCCTTCCAGCTCCTGACCCCCGCAGTAGAGCCTAGTGCTGATTTTTTTAAGTAGTTGGAGATTAAGTCGCAAAGCTCGCCATAGCTGCTCCTCAGCCATTATCTGGATCTGCATCACCTGAGGCATCCGGGATATGTTGGAGGTCATTCACGTCGTCGATGTCGCGTGTTGACTCGCAGCGGCCGCATTTATCTTACCGGTGCTTTCCGAGCTTACTTGGTATTATCCGTTTTTGCCTTTCAGACTGAAATCCAGTCCACGCCGCGGACTGAAACAAATCCGGTCCGTGGCGCGGACTGAAATCCGGTCCGCGGCGCGGACTGAAATCCGGCCGGATAATTTGAGCTGTTCAGCGAACAGCTCAAATTATCCGGTCCGCGGCGTGGACCGGATAATTTGGTAGCTTGAAATCCTGCCAAACGGATTGCGCGCGAGGGGCGGCATTTCGATGTCGTACAGCAGTGTTAGGAGGGAACACTGCTGTACGACATCGAAATGCCGCCCCTCGCGCTGCTCCTCAGCCATTATCTGGATCTGCATCACCTGAGGCATCCGGGATATGTTGGAGGTCAATCATGGTGGAGTTCTGTTCTGAGCCTGAGTTGTCAGTCGAAATATCGATGGCCTCACATCAGTGTCATTCACGTCGTCGACGTCGCGTGTTGACTGGAAAAAAAAAAAATGTCGAACCTTGCATGCGTGAAGGCTACATGAGACGCTTTCTAATTTTTACAGACCGCATTTATATTTGACGATAAACTAACATCATAAAAGATGGAGACCTTGAAGAGCACGGGCAGGATGCATTGATCAACAATTTCATCCATGTTCAACTGAGTGCTTGCGCTTAGTGACGTCGAATCCAAATTGAAACTGAGCGCACCCTTTCCAGCAGTCTGAGTCCGTTGTAGACGCGGCGCCATCTTTTGGTGTCGTACACTGCTTCTTGGATGTATTTCATGGTGACGATGCGTTCCTCCTGACGGTAGCTGGGCTCGATACGCATCTTGATCCGGGTGAACTTCTGCTTCAGCTCGTCGGATTCCACCACCTCGTCATCGCAAGCAGCGACAAAGTCCAAATCCTGCAGCAGTTCGTCCTTCGGCTTGAAGAGGGAAGAGAGAAACGAAGTCGCCATCTTTATTTGAGTGATGAATAAGACAGGCAAATGGAGGAAGAGGCTATCTTCTTCTGCTCCCACCAGATCCCCTTCGACGTCCACCACGCCCCGATATATGGCGTGCCACTAGGAGGTCAAAAGAATTCGCGAAGCGATGCTGCCTGTAGGTGCAGGTACACTCTACCCTTTCTTGGGTCGATCTTTTTGTGTGCGTGTAAGTGTAAAAATCCTTGATGAGATACAACGGGCACCGAATTGCCAGCGCGTGCGCGACCACGATTTGCAAAGGCAAAGGCAAACTTAAATTTTTATTAAACAGTTTTACTACAACGCGTTTCTGCGGTCGGCGGTTGAACCTACAAACAGCGGCGCATGCTAATTGTCGCGCCTTCAGTCACACATTTTTCTTTTTGGAGCAACGTGTTGCCTCCTGCAGCTGCTGCCGCTTGTTTTTAGTCTCGCGGTCTTCATCTTCCTTGTGGTTGTAGTTGTTCATCTTCGCTTTCATTGTTGTGGACTTCATCTTCAGTCATGACATGGGTCGTTGCATCGAGTGGTACTAGATAAACACCGGCATCTCGAAAACACAGTTGAAATGCCCCCGCGTACGGATTGTGAGTACTACAACACAGTTGAAATGTGGGGGCATTTCAACTGCAAGGCATCGCTCCCTCAGCCTGCCTACATTTACTGCCGGACTACATCTACATCAGCATCAACGTATTTACTTTAGATTTGGTTCTACTTATATTTTTGCTTTGGTTAGCAAGTCATTGCTATAGCATAGCTACACACGGGCGTCACTCGTCAGCGATATTAAATTTACTTTGTTCATCGTAGTATCAGTGCTCTTGGACTTGGAAAGCGAAAGAGGTCTAAGTCTTGCTACGCATCTTGATCTTCGTGTCTTTCTGTCACTTTGCCGTCCAAAATTTGCCGCCCTTTTCTTTTCCTCCTTTGAGTTTGCCTTTCTTTCCACCTTTGCCCCAGCCGGCACCAATCGAGTCCGCCTGTTTCCCCGATAGTCCCTTGCTCTTCCCAACCATGCCCTTGCTCGAAGTCCCTGCCGCATTTGTCCCGTGAGGCCTTTCTGGCGCATTCTTTTCTAACCCTAGCGCACTCGATTTCGATATTTTTGAGTCTGAAAAGGCGAAGGACCCGCTCTGACCACTCGCAGCCGCGTCTACTTCTACCTCCAATTTCACTGGTTTCACTGGTGCAGTCGCTGTTGGTGCTGGCGACGCGGACAGCGAGATGCAGCTGGCGGGACTGATTGTCGCACTTCTTCCCGGGAACGAGGCACTCGGACTCGACGACGACGACGACGTGCCGGGAGATCTCCTTCGGTCGGACGAGGAAGCAGAACAAGAAGACGAGCTTGAACCAGAGCTCGAGGAGGACGAAGACGAGCTTGATGAGGACGAACCAGAAGAAGATGTGCCGCTCCCGGAGGACGAAGAAGTTTTGCTTTCTGGACTGCCAGGCAACTTTGAAGACTTCTTCTTCCCTGACAGACCCGGGCTCGTCCGAGGACTGCTGTGGGCACCATCAGTGATGTCCTCACCCGCGGCCACTCCGAGCGTTCTGGCGAAGAGGAAAAACCGCCCCGGTTTGTGACCAAACTCAGCGTCAGGATCGGACAGCAGCGGGAAAACAGTCTTAGTTTCCGTTTTCGGATGCTGCTGCAGCGAGGAACTGCGAAACATGAACGCTTTCCGAGACTGGAGAAGTTTTCGCCTTTCGTCGCCGGAGAGCTTATCGAACCGGTCGGCGTAAGAGATTTGCGCTTTTCCTTTCCTCGTTGTAACAGTAGATTTGCCGCCTTTATTTCTGCCGCACTCGCTTTCCTCAAGAAGAGTTTTCGTGTGCGCCTTCGGTTTGTTCTCCGGTGACGCCGTTGTCTTGGTGGCACTGGAGCCGGGTATTCTTTTAATTCCAGAGGAAGTACTGGTTTTCTGCGTTTTATTGCTTTTGATGGCCCGTGCCTTCGCTCGTAGTTCTAGTTTCTGCTTCGACCTCAGCAAATGGGGCGGAAAGTCGCACTTTTCCAGGGGCACATCGTTTTTGATGACGTCGAGCGGAAGGTAGCCCCATACATTCGGCGGCGAACGAGAGACGGCCCGGCTGAGAGGTCCGCTTTGCGTACGACCACCCGACTCACCGACGTGTCCCACGACCACGAAGGGTGTATGATCGAGGGGTTTATTGCTCCCTGACTCCTCTTGTTCATGTAACGCTGCGCGCAGCAAGTTCTTCTTCCCCTCGTCGAAAGCCTCGCCGACGCGACCCCGCACATCCTGCAGGATCGCGGCTGCTGTCTCGGCTGGAGTCCTTTTGTTCGATTTCTCCACGGCCTCGTCGCTCCTGCCCACGAGAAGATCCACTGCAGCACTGCACGCAAGATCGACGCAGCTCCAGTCGACGACGATGTTTGGCCAGCGCTTATCGCTCGCTTGCGCGTTGGCTTCCCAGTTGGTGACAGGAAGTTTCGACTCCCACGAGGCCCCCCGGAAGCTAGTGAGCGCGCGCGAACCGATCTTTTCGGTAATTTCGAGGAGGTGGTGGTCTTTGACCTGGACGGCCGCGCCGGTCGTCGTGCTGCTGCAGTTCACAGGCACGACGGAAGCCAGCCCTCCCGCCCCCTTCTTCGATTCAGAAGAGTGGGCGCAGCCCATCGTTTGCGGGCTTCGAACGTAGTTTTCGTGCTGCGACGACGAAGATCTCTCTGAGGAGAAGATAGATTCTTCCGAACGTTCGTTTGTTTCATCATTCATTCATAGAAAGATGCATTTCTTATTTGCTTTTTCCCCCCCCCCCGAAATAGAGAGGATTGCGTGCTGGTGCTGGTGCTCAATTCTCGACGTGTGGTTCGTGTCCACTGGCTGGCGGCACCCGGATCTTAGCCTTAACATGTGATGTTTTGTAAACTTCTCTCAGCACTCTCGTTTATTTTCTTGTTCCCTGTTACTCTGCGCACTCACGGCTCACCTTGCTGCAATGTATGCATTGATTGATTTTGTTGCTGCCCTCCTGTCCTCCTTATCAAACTGCATGATATCGTGATCGCCCAGGCAGGGGCATCGTTACTTCTTGATCTACTTACCTTCTCTCGAGGCTCTAACAAGCCAGTCTTGTCTCACTTGGGCTTGCCGCCGGCATCATGGATCATGAGCCATTATTCTTTGTGCAATTACTTTAGAATTACAAGTACCTGCTCCTGCTGCAGACGTGGAGTTTTACAACTGCACTCAAATACAATTAATTTTCTTCCACATGACAACATTGATTCTGAGGTGAACTACAAATCCCAAGTGTTCATGTTGATGCAAAAAAGGCACGTCTAAGTCGTACGAACGCAACGTCGTGCAGTTGCAGCATAGAAGTGGAAGTGGTGCATACACATACAGAGAGACAGACAGACATTGGTGGAGATGCGCAGAAACGAGCGTTGATAATACGAGTTGCCCTCCCCCGATGTAAAGAGCGACAGGGGGCCTGACACTGACTCGCGTTCTCCGCTGCTGGTCGTTGCTATTCTATATTCTCATCGCGATCGCACTCGCAGCAGTGCAGTGGAATCAATAACGAGAAAGACTTCAACATCTTGCCTC
Organism: Amoebophrya sp. AT5.2; assembly: GCA_005223375.1. Classification (NCBI taxonomy): domain Eukaryota; class Dinophyceae; order Syndiniales; family Amoebophryaceae; genus Amoebophrya; species Amoebophrya sp. AT5.2. The sequence goes on from RXOD01004546.1 coordinate 17,523, forward strand.
TACATGAAAGAAATGTGCTTTTTCATTGTCGTTAAATGAAAAGGCGAGTCAAACTTACTGAAGTCCGTCCTTCGTATCGTCGGTCGAAGGAAAAAAATGTCACTAAATTTATTGTGCTGGTGGTGTCGAGTTGTCGTAATAAAGTGTCGTTGCATGATATGCATTTCCATTTCGTGCTTGTGAAGATAGATCTATAAGAGATGAGGCTAAAAAAATATATAAAAAAACGAAAGTACTCACACTGGCTGTTGCTGTGGGAAACTTGCGCCAGCGAAGCCCTTGCCGTATGGTCCGGGGTGATGCGATTGGTGATATCCAGCGCCTTTGTTTCCCATCATGTGCAGTTGCTGCATTTCTGGCGCAACGGGCTGTTGCGTCGCCGCCAGCTGAGCTTGCTGATTCGTGCTCCCTGTTTCCACGCCGGCGGTTGTAGGGTGGAAGCCGTATGCCGGTTGGGGGCGAGATTGTGGCGTTGTAGAACCGTGGTGTGATACTTCGCCGGTCGTTGTTTGTCCTCCGTCCACTGTTGCCGTTTGGTGCGACCCGCCGGCTATTTGCTGGTACTGTTGGTCTCGCGAAGGAGGCAACCCCAGCACCAGGCCTGGTGGCAAACCTGGGACCAGTTGTGCCGGGACCGCGCCGGGCTGCATGACGAGATGTTGTGGCTGCGGCTGGGCCGCGAAATGCGGTTGTCCGCCCGGCGCACCCGGTGGCAGCCCCGGGACGAGATGAGAAGGAGCACCAGGTGGCGGGCCGGGAACGAGATGCGCGGGTGGTGCACCGGGCACCAGGCCGACGCCGTTGTGTCGATGCGGGGGGTGGCCTTTGTTCTTGTTCAGGAGTCCTGGTGGCGGTGGCCCGGGAACCAGATTGACGGGCACGCCGTTATTACTATTAGACATAGTCAGTGCGAGCTGGTGGCCCGCGCCGTGTGCTCCTGGGGGTGCTTGGTGTAGTTGATGGGCCCCGCCGTTCTCCAGTTGCTGCTGCGTGCCGGAGTGACCCCCGGCACCGACGCCCGGACCCCCCTTGATCGCCTGCTGATGTTGGTGCGAATTATGATGTTGGTACCCGCCACCTCCGCCCTTGTGATGTCGGCCCCCGCGGCTCTGCTCGAGCTGGTCGGTAAGACTCGGTCCGATTACTTCTGGTGCCGCATGGGCGCGACCCCACTTGCCGTAACCGCGATAGCCATCCCTGACAATAAGTAGTTTGCGTTTCCGTTTGTTGCTTGTAGTAAAAGGAAATGCAGCAATGCCTATGCCGTCAACATTCCACCACGCAGTCGCAGAGACTAACTTTTATGAAAATCAATGAAACTGCTACTGAAAGTGACACACGGTGTGTTAAATTACATTTCACCCCGCAGATCATCACCATGCCGGAAAATTAATGCTCGCGGCATTGCATATGATCCATCGTCCACTAGTTCTTGAAAAAAAAAAGCGAAAGCCGCGGGCGCTTCGAAAATCAATGGTAACTACCCATATCCCTTGCCTCCGCCCTTGCCTTCGCGCTCGTCGAATCTTTGTCGCATCCTTTGCTGGTGATGTTCTTGCTGCGCATTATGTCTGTGCTGCATCTCCAACGCGCGAACTGTGGTCGGTGCATTATTTGTAGAGATCTGTAGTTTCGAAATCGAAGTAAGCTCCTGCAAAGACGGAATGGCACTGAAACAGGTCGCAACAACAAATCGATATCGAAATTGCAGAACGAATGTACATTGGACGTACATCGAAACTGCAGAAACAAGACCAGCTACTTTCAAATTTAACCTCAACGGACTAAAGTAAACTAGCGTGCAATTGCAAATCTCTGACTCATCTGCGAACAACCACACCACGCATCGGAAGAGCAGGTTATCTCTAGGTACGGTCTTCTTGGTGCTGTTTTTCTTCGACGGAGGGTTCGTGGGTGCGGTTTTTTTTTGTGGGTCGCGGCGCACCGAGAATCGGGTGTTTCAGCATGTCGCGGATGCGCGCGATTAGGACGTTGCTGGGGTTTGCCACGTCCCCGACGTAGCCCTTGTCCATCACTTTTCGCTGGTACTCGACAGTGAGGCACCGTATCCGCACGAACGCGTCCTTGTCGATCTGTAACGGCCGCAAGAAATTCAGAATAAGGCGCGAGTGCAGCCAGTGCAGATAGAAGTTTTGTGGGAAATAGAGAGTGAGAGTCAGCAAAAAATAGAAGAAACAGATCCTTCTACTAGCTACGAAACATTTTTTATGAACATTGATTTATGACAAGTATACATACCCTATTTTGCTCGACCCATTCCATCAAGCCTTCCGCGAGGTCTGGGTTTTCGTGTATGCCGATTGCTTCCAATTTCTCGCTTGTGTACTCGCCGCTCCTTGGCACTCCTGCCCCGGGCTGCGCCGGTGGCTGTTGTCCGTGCGCGTATCTCGCGAAGGGGTTCGCCACCGTCCTCTGCTCCATCGTGTTACTGTTCTTGCCGCGCGCAGGATCGTCGCTGTCGCTGTCGGACGATGACGAGTAGCTGTCCGAGGACACTGCCTTTCTCCTTTTTGCGGCCTTCTTCTTTTTCTTTTTGCTCTTGCCATGCTGATCTCCTGCTCCGGCCCTTTCCGTACCTCCTCCACGGCCGCCCCGATCCGATTTTTCCGATACGCTCGAAGTCTGCTTGCCGACCGTCGAGGCACTCAAAAATTTGTCCGCATGTCCACCGCCCTGCTGGGCATCTTCACCAGCTGACGTTCGAAATGATCCTGCTCCCGCGCCGTTCCGGGATGTGGAGGAGGCCGCTCCTGCTGACGGGGCCGCAGCTCCCCCACTAGCGCCGCCTCCGCCCGCCGAGGAAGAAGCGCCCGCAGCATGTTGCTGGAGCTGGGCAGCCGCGTACATGTTGAGCTGCTGGCTCTGCTGCGCCGCCGGATTATGGGCGATCTGGTGGCCATGGTAGGCAGCGAAGGCCTGCTGTTGCGCCGCAGCAGCCGCATAGGGATCCCAGCCGGCGGCGGCGAGGTGATGGTGGTGCCCCCAACCCGCGGGAAAGCCTGGCGCTGGAGGTGCACCGTTGCTGCCCGGATGACTCGCAACTGCAGTAGTCGTACCACCGTGCAGTTGCAGCCCATCAATTGCACGTCCCTGACCCTGTGGATCGATCGAAAAAGTAGAAAGATGGAGAATTTTCATTGGATGGATGGATGGTTGGTGGC
>RXOD01004547.1:0-20669 GCA_005223375.1 Amoebophrya sp. AT5.2
TACACGTGGAGGTGCTGCATACGAGGTTGTCGTAGCCGCTCTTCTTGACCTGGGTGTCAGGATCGCAAGACACCGCAGGGCACTTCTGGTCGCAGCATTTCTCAACATTGCAATGCCACACCATATGACCGCAGTTGATGCTAGCCGCATTGTTTTTGAGCTGGCGGTTGTCTCCACAGTTGTAGCCCCCCCCTGCCCAGAAGGAAGCCGAGCAGTACTTCCAGCTGCTTTTCTTGTAGCACTTGGCGTGGTCAAAATGGGACTTGCAATTCAGTGGAAACTCGTCGCAGTTCAGTGGGTACACGCAGCCGCCAGAGTCGCACATAGAGCCGTCGATAATTGAGTCCTCCCCGACGTACTCGGCGCTCAGTCCGCCGGTATAGATGTACCCCTTGCAGTCGGGGTTTACGTCGCAAAAACTTTTGCACTCGTAATAGTCCTCGCAGCAATTACCGTGGCGCACTATGAAATCGTTGTACCCCGAGGGACCTTTCGGAGCGCCGCTCCAATCCAACCCGTCACAATGGCCATTTGTTTGGCAAGGCTGAACCCCCTCCCACCAATGAAAGATTCCTGTCGGCTTGGCCCCGTCGTCGTCATCGAGGCACCACCCGTAGCCCATATCTTCGTAATGCGCCGACCAACCGTCACCGACAAGGGCGCCAAGTTCTGCGGCAGAGGTTTCGTTGACGACCGCAGCAAGCCCCTGCTGCGTACGCGTGCCGACTTCAGCATCAGGATCTTCAAGTTCAAGACCTTGACGAGCTCGAGCACGAGCAGTGGCGCCTGCAGCTACTACTTTTAGTAGGGTGAGGAAAACCGTCGTGATCGTCCTCGTGGTCTTGCTCTTCATCTTCAGCAGGTTCGTGCTCAGTTTTTCCTCCAGCTGCACGCTATGGAACACAACGACGTGGCGCAACAGCCGCACCGGCGCCGGCTTGCTGCTGGTGTGCCGGGATCTTCAGTTTCGAGCAAGTAGTCGGAAGGCGCACCGGCAAAGCAAAGGAAGCATGTCCCTCTGCAGCCTGCAAATTTTTACCGGTCGGGGGACTGTGCTGCCACAAGCAAGAATTTGCGTGGCTGCGGTTTGTGGAGCACCACCAAGAATAGGATAAAAAGCGCTGAGCTGCGGCGCGGAGGCTTTTCTTGTAGTGACGTCGGTGCTGGCGCCGGCTGTTTTTTTCCGTCACGACCGGCCACGCGATTTGGTAGAACGGGATGCCATATCTTGCATTTCCATTTTGTCAATAATTACGATTTACAAGAAATGCATACAATTAAAATTGTCATCGACCCCACCTCATTGGATCTCTTCAAGACCACTCTGTCAACGCACAAGTCTTGCAACGAAATTTGCCCACCCAAAGACGTGCCTGTCCGAGAAACGGTGTACAGAGAACGCCACGATTCCAGCCTTTTCGGTTCCGCTTGGGAGTCGTACTATGTCGTCATCTGTCGCGGTCGCACTCGTGCTTGTGCTCGGTACAACATCACACCCGCACGTAAAAGTTGTCTTCCATCTTAGAAAATGAGTCTTAGCGCGATATCAATTCGAAGCAACTTCCTTGTCCCTCCTGCATGTGCATCTCACAGGCAAACATAAAACATTTGAGTAGCCTGCGTCGCCGACGGAACTTCTACCAGTCTCCTCCGTACCCCGCCGTTCCTCCATGTCGGCTCCCTGTGATGAGCACGTCTGCCCGCGTGGTTTCCCGCTGCGCCGACTCCAGCTTGGGGCAGGCCGCCACGCGGTGACCCAGGCCGCCGCAGTAGATGCAGCCCTTCACGCCGCCGATCTCCGCCACCTCGTGGCCGGGCGGCGGCACGATCTTCTGCAGCACCGGGTGGATGAACTGCTTCGACTCCTCCAGCACCGCCTTCAGGTCCAGCAAAATCCCGTCCGCGCACTGCAGCTTGTTGATGAAGGTCGTGGCCACCCCGGACCGGCCCCGGCGGCCCGTGCGCCCGATGCGGTGGATGTAGTTCTCGATCTCCTTCGGCATGTCGTAGTTGATCACGTGCTGAATGTGCGGGAAGTCCAGCCCCTTGGACGCGACGTCGGTGCCGATCAGCACGTGTTGCTTCCCGCTCTTGAAGTCGTTCACAGACGCAAGCCGCTCGTTCTGATCCATGCCGCCGTGGATGCTGCACGCCTCCACCCCCTTCAGCAGGAGGTATTCCTGCACATCGTCCACGTCGCCCTTGCTGTCGCAAAAAACCAACACGGGTGGCGACGTCTTCTTCAAGCACTGCAAGACCATTTTGTGCTTGTCCTCTTGCTTCACGTACTCAACCTCCTGGATAATGTCGAGATTCGCGCTCCCCGCGCGACCCACGTTCACGATTACGGGGTCCGTCAACATGGACGCTGCGAATTGCTGAATCTTCCGCGGCATGGTCGCAGAAAAGAGCAGCGTTTGCCGCTGTCCCTGGAAGTAGTCCAGGGTGATCCGCACTTCCTCCTCAAAAGTCGCGTCGACCATGCGATCCGCCTCGTCCATTGCGAGCAGCACGCACTGCTTCAGATGCATCTTGTTCGTCGTCAAAAGTCCATTCAACCTTCCCGGGGTCGCGATCGCTAAGTGCACCCCCCTTCGCAGCTGATTCAGTTGTGCTCCCATCGGCATGCCGCCCATCAGGAGGCAGGATTTCACCCTGCGTCGCCGCCTCACCAGTTCGCAGGACGTGTCGGCGTGCAGATGCTGGAGCAGAAACTGCAGATTCTCCTCGGTCTGCACGGCGAGTTCTCTGCTCGGTGCCAGCATCAACCCGAACGGGCCTTCGTTGTCCGTGATCGGTTTTTTCAGCTCCACCTCGATCGCTTTCATTATCAAGGGAAGCAGGAACACCATCGTCTTCCCGCTGCCGGTGAACGCGATCCCGATCAGGTCCCGACCCATCAGCGCCGCCGGAATGCCCTGCATCTGGATCTGCGTCGGCCGCGCAATATCCTTCGCCTTCAGCGCTTTCAGTATGCCCGCCGGAAACCGCATGTGATCGAACTTCTTGATCGGCGGAGGCAGATCCACTCCCGCTGCTTCGAACAGAAACGCTTCCCGGATCTTTTCCTTCTCCGCCGCCGACATCTTGCGGTGTTTCGCCATTGGCCGCCAGTTGCCGATGGACGGCATTGATTGCTCGTACTTCACGCCCTTCGCGTTTTCCTTCGCCGACACCAACGGCGTCTGGTACTGCAGCTGGGCCATAATCTTTTGTTCTTCCTCCGCGATCTGCTTCCGCGCCTGCACTTCGCGGTCCTCGGCGTTAGCATCGTCCTTTTCCCTGATTGCCGCGGACTGCGCGAGTAAGGACTGCTGCTGGCCCCCCCTGCTCTCGAGGATCTTCTTCAGGCGCTTTTCGAGCTCCGTTTTCTCCGCCTGATCCTCGTCGTCGATCACCTCTGCCTTCCTCCGCAGCTTGTTCAGCTCCAGGTTCCGCTGCTTCCGCCGTTCCTTCACGGGAACATAGTTTGCACCAGTCGTGCCGCCATCACCGTCACCATTGTCGTTGTTGTCGTCGTTTTCTGCTTCGTCGTCGCTGGGGGAGGAGCCCTTCTCCTCCTGCTTCAGGCGTGCGGACCGCTGTTCGCGCTTTCGGCGTAGGTATTCCTGCGCAGATTCGGAAGGGGCGGCTGCCCCTCCGCTTTCTTCGTCTCGGCCCTGGGACGGCTCTTCGCTATCATTCTCACCGGGAGACTCCTCGACACGCCGCCGCTTCGACTTCGGCGGCAACGCCGGGGGACGCATCGACATTTCGCTGTTTATAGTCGCTGTGTGCAGCAGGAGCAGCTTTCTTAGAAGTGATACGTATTTCAGTACGCGACCGCAAATTATGTCGCTGTGTCGAAGAAGCCAGATAATGGAGGAGGAGACGGTAAATGGAGTGGTAGTTCGCATGAGAGAGTATACTTTACCGCATGTCGTGTGCGGATGGGGTGCAGCTTTCATTTTTTGTTCCTCGGAGATCCATAGTACGCAGTTTTGGAAATGGATCGATTGACAGATTCATTTGATCTCTTCGCTAGGATCGTCCGATTGCAAGAAACACCATGTCTTCTCACAAATCCGCGAGGCGCACATTTTCTTCGATGTTGCTCATTCTGCGATTGTTGGCACGACCAGTAACAGCGACGCGAATGATAATGATAATGTCTTTGAATGTTGGTGCGAGTAGCGCTGGTACAGAGCGCCGAGATTTTTTCTCGGTTGGGTTAGTACTGGCTCTGCTACTTTTGCCTCCGCGAATCAAACAAACGTAAATCAAAACATAAAAGTGCAGTCGGAAGTATTCCCGAGAGCATAGAGGTCGATCGTCGGCGTAGGACCAGCGAGTCGTGTGGGAATCCGCGTTGTCTGCTCAACAGCAACCCCTCCACAAGTCTATGACGCCGATCCTTTTAGGAGGCGTCGCAAAAAAAACACCTTCCCGGAATTTGTTTCTGCCACCCCAGCTCCCATCCGCTTCTTCGCCACCTTCTTGCTAGGCAAAATGTCGCTAACTATCGTTTTCAAATGCGGCTGCGTGAACCTGAGCTCTCTCTTGTTCTCAACATCGCATCCCCACTTTACTCCTCCGGCTTCATCGCTGGGAACAGAATCACTTCCTTGATGTTGTTCTTCCCGCTCATGAACATGGTCATGCGGTCGATCCCCATACCCCAGCCTCCCGTCGGCGGCAAACCGTATTCCAAAGCCGTGCAGAATCCCTCGTCGAACCCCTGTGCCTCCTCGTCTCCCTGCGCCTTGGCGTCCTGCTGGCCCTGGAAGCAGCGCCGCTGCACGAGCGGGTTGTTCAACTCCGTGTAGGCGTTGCAGAGCTCCTTACCCATAATGAAGAGCTCGAACCGCTCGGTGACGCCGGGCTTGGACCGGTGGTACTTAGCGAGGGGAGACATAATCTGCGGATGCTCGGTGATGAAACCGGGGCGGGTAGTGATGGTGTCCTCGATGTAATGCCTGACCGATGGATTTGGGAGGTTCTACTTGGCAAGAAATTAATTGATAGGTACACCACACGAATTTAGCAATTACGACAGATGAAGAATTGCTTGAGGCAGAAATAATGAAAATCACAGTAGAAAAAATATGCACTTTACCCTGCGAGCCCGTCCAGCAATCGCGCCACGGTTCTTGGCGGCTCCACGACGACCTCGTCGAGTTCTTTCTCGAGCTTCGCTACCATTTCTTCCAACACGGCCTGGCACTCCTTCCCGAAGCACCTCGGAATTGCCCGGCCGGCGTTCTTCTCAATGGTCTCAACCATCGAGAACCGCGGCCATGGCGGCGAGAAGTCGAGCTCGACCGGCTCGGTGGAGCCCATCGGCGTCCACTTGCACTTGTAGCTGCCGTGCATGGACTTGACCATGCCCGACACGAGTTCCTCGGTCATGTTCATCAGGTCGTCGTAGTCGGCGTAGGCCATGTAAAACTCGCAAGCCGTGAACTCCGGGTTGTGCGTCAGATCGATGCCCTCGTTGCGGAAGTTGCGCCCAATCTCGTACACGCGGTCGAGACCGCCCACGACGAGTTCCTGTTGTAGGGGGGTATTCGTCGTGAATCAACATGTTGAACACGCAGACTTCACTTTTGCGAAATAGCCCACCTTCAAGAGAGAGAGAGAGAGAGAGAGAGAGCGAAGGGCTTGAATAATTACCTTCAACTTCAGTTCCGGTGCGACCCGCATAAACATGTCCAGGTTCAGGTCGTTGTGGTGCGTCTTGAATGGCTTCGCCGTTGCACCGCCCGCGATTTGCGTCATCATCGGCGTTTCCACTTCGAGAAAGTCCCTTGCGTCCAGGTACCGCCGGATGTAGGAAATAATCTTCGCGCGGGTCTGGAACGTCTGTCGCGTGCTTTCGTTCAGGATCAAGTCCAGGTAGCGCTGACGATACCTGCAAGCGCAACAAAAATCCGGAGTGTTACGTACTTAAGCAGAAGTGATACTGAAGCTGATGCAGCGCCTTCTCAATTCAAAAAATTAGGTCGTGTTTCTTCGGAATGATCGCCGGACGAACAACTAACGGATGAGTGTCGTACGCGTACCTTGTCGCCTGGTCCTTGAGCCCGTAGTGCGAGCGCGGGAGCATGTGGAGACAGGGGGAGAGGCACTTCACGCTAGACGGGAACACGGAGAGTTCGCCGGACTTGGACTTTCCGACAAAACCCTTCGCGCCCATAATGTCACCGTGCTTGATCTTCTTATGCTCCTCGTCGAAATCCCCGTCCTGGTGACAAGTATAGCAGTCATAAGTATAGCATTAGCAATAACTTCTGCTTCCTGATCTTCATTAACGAATACGAAAGTATCTATAAGTGTGGCCGTGCATAGGTACCGCGTGGTTTGCTGCGGAAGCCATGACTTGAATCTTTTCGCCGTCTGCGTGGACTTCGTAGAAGAGGAGATTCTTTCCCTGCGTTCTCTTCGACATCACGCGACCCGCGATCGTCACAACCATGTCGGTGCGCTGCTCTGCCTTCTCGAGAGAGTCGTACTTGGCGCTGAGGTTTGAAGTACGACATTCCGGAAAGTGAAAGAGAAGAACGTGAGATTTGGAATAATCACTGTAGATCGAATTGTTCGAATCATGTGAAGTGTGAGTATTACCGGAGCGATGGGATGCTGGCGTCAACGTGCCACTTGTGCGGGTACGGATCCTGCATAGCCTCGATGGCGCGGATCCGGTTCTCCCGGTACTTCGTCGGGTCTTGCTCCTCCTCTTCCTGCTTCTTGGCCGCCGCGCCCCCGCCCTGAGCACCCTGCGCCTCCGCCAAAGCGCTCTTCGCAGCAGCCTTTTCCGCGGCCTGTGGTATTAATTTGACGAGGTCGAGCGTAATCAAATTAGCTGATCTCAAGTAAGTAAAAAACTAAATCAAAAACCTACCTCAGCCTCCTTGCGCTTCATGGTTTGCAGCTTCTTGAAGGCGTTTTTCGAGATTTCATTTCCGTCGTCATCGCGGAAGACCTCCTTCTTGTCGTCCGTCATGGTGGGCAGAAGCAGGTGCTGGCTGTCTCCTCGGATGAAGCTCCTACTCGACGAAGGTCGTGGAGAAATAGTCGTGGCGAACGCTCTCCTTGTTGCGACGTGTGCGCGTCTAAAGATCGAAATGGTCTTCTAGCTATACGTGAGCACAAGTAAGTAAGGCGCCTTCCTGTGATTGAATGTGCCCTAGGGTTGCAAAGCCGTAAGCCGTCACGCTTCTATCGATATACCGAATCATGTACCTACCTCTAGCCGACATCAAGTATGGGAGAAGCGTCGCACTTTTGTGTAGCGCCGTTGTCTTCACGCAATTGATCAGGTAGTTTTCAATTTCAGCACGAGAACAGCAGCGATCTTGAGAAAGCATGAGCATGATCCTCGGTCTTTCTTATTCTTAGAAGCAGGATCTAGATCTGAGTCTGACGAAATGCATTTCACGCACGTAAGATCGAGAGCAGATCCAAATATCATTGTCAGCAAACGTCACAAATACTTTGTCCACGACGAACGCGTCTCTCGTCCGGTACACACCGGAATGTGAGCAGCGCACAATTCCGCGCTTTCCGCGGCGATAGTCAGCTGCACTCATTGATTCTCTTCGAGGAATCGCCGGCAATGAATCGGAGCTGCAGGCTGCATGGTCCGCAGCCGCGCTCACATGATATAGTGGCCCAAACGCTCTTCGTCTCCAGTCTATCGTCGTCTTTCTCGCGGCTGCGTCATGAGTTCTGTTCGCACCGTAACAGGGAGACTTCATTTCAAGACTCCAGATCACGCGTAACGCTGTGCGTGTTCACACTTGGATTCCGCAGAAGTGTTGCCCGCTGATTGAGTACACGCGTAGGGACCGTCGGCGACAGAGTCCGAAATGTCCGACTAAGTACATGAAGGCGCGCCCTTTGTGCCTTTCGACGTAGTTCCGCGAGTTCTGCAACGCTACAATATTGCGGAGCGTGTTTTGGCCTGAGTTTTTTCTCCTTTCTATTGGATCATCATCATCCAATATTTTCATCTTTCTTCCTCCTGTCTCGTTCCGGTACTGCGGCGGGTGAACACATTTGCTTTGTTGTCCGCGGCATGACGCTAAGCACTAGACGCTGCGAGAAGGACCTCCACATCCACTTTTCACCCACCAGTTCTGCTCGTTCGGTAAAATCTTTCATGTCTCTGCATTTCGGGTTCTACATCCTGGTCACAGCGCAGCCGACATTTCCCTGTTCCGGTCGTGCTGCTGTTCATTAATTCTCAAGATAACGCGCAGCCGCTGTGCGTACGCGCGTATGCCTGCGCGGTTGTCCGTTTCCTACGCGCGCTCAAAACTCAGTCTTCGTCTCCCCGCGCTATTTCTGCGCCGCGCAGGTGCGCTTTCGCTGCTTCGTAGGCGCCAAAAAAGACGAAGCCTCCGAGCGCAATCCACATGGTCCTAGGCACCAGTCCCGCGAACAAGGTGGCGCAGCCTTCTTCTCGCACGATTTTCGCCAGCATCGCTCGCATCGTCATGCTCTGCGTCCGCTTGTCACCCGCAGTCATCAGTCGCGTTTTCGCTACGTCCACCGGCGTGGTGACGCAGGCAGCCACCGCCCCCCCGCAGCTGCCGCAAAACGCGCCTTCCAGAGGGGAGCAAGATTCTAGATTGTTGCGCTCCGCCCACCACTTTTTCAGGCCTTCGTAAATCGGAAACTGGATGAAGGCGAAGGGAACCTCGCGCGCGATCGTGGAGGAGAACCCCGTGTAAAACCCTCGCGGCGAGCGCCCATGCGCATCGAGGATCTTTTTCGCGGTGCTGAAGAAAGTAACCGGCGGCGATGCTGCTGGTCTATTCGTTCTCGCAGAGGCGCAGGCGGAAGACGCCGTGGCAGCGGGTGCAACCGGTGGTCGCGCAGCGCTGCTCACCTGCATCTTCTGTTTGATGTTTTCCGTCGGCACACGCACCAGACAGGACACAACTTCGCCTAGTGAAGCCGCACTGCTTTGCGCGAGCCAAGTGTGGCGGCTCTGGTTGTTGCCATTGCTGTTCGTGATCGTGTCGTGCGACCGGGCACTAGAACTTGCAGAAGCAGGCGACCCCGTCTTCAGCTCCTCGGCGCTGCTGATGTTGTACCGCGTCTTTCCGTACCTTTCGTTTAGGTCTTCCCGCCACTTGTTCCGTTCCATCCGGTTCCGCTCCGCCGCGTCGGCACGGCTGCCGTAACTTGACATCGTCTCCATGTTTTTCACCCCCGTCGGCCCCAAAAAAACGTAGTCCAACCCTTTTTGGAGCCGCGGTTTCATCGATTCGTACACAGCGAAGAATAGTGCGGCGTTCGGCCACGAGCCGAGCGCAGCCGCAGAAACGCCTCGGTAGATCCCCGAGAAACCGCCACTCTTCCAGAAGCCGCCCTTCGCCTGCAGTCGGGTCTTCACCGTGTCGAGGGGAAACAGCGCGACGTCCACGCATGTGCCCGCAAACCCCCCGGCGACAAGGCTGTGCACGACGTCAGGATTCATTCTGCAGCTGAAGCCGACTAAGTTTTACCAAGACGATCTAGGAAATAGTTGCGCTCTGACGCGGCCGCTGCGGCTCAGTGGTAGCTGCTTTTCCACGCGCGGAAAGTGAGCGATACGATGCTCTTGCTTGTGCGAATGCAATCCACTAGCGGGCATGTAGAAGGCGACACTTTGCTGAGGATTGCAGCATGTCTTCTTGAGTACTCGCGTATGCGTCGGCTCCGTATTCGGGTCAACTATCATACATTGCACACAGAGGGTTGCGACGCACGCAGAAAAAGCCATGGCATCAATATGCGGAAATACACACGGAAGCACGAGCGACTTCGCACTAGTCACGGCGCAAGGAAAGCACGTTAGACCATTCGAAAACACACCTGTGCGCACGACAACATTAATGACCGACTTCGCAAAACACGAATTAAAGCAACAAATGAACGCGCAGATCCTCTGGGCCGTGCTGCTCCCGACGAGGCAGAGCTCGCGGGACTTGCAGCTTTTCGTGCGCGATCTTGAAAGTTTTTTTTTGCAGGAGCTTCTTTGTCGCCTGAGAGTCTATGCTTTGTCTTTTTGCGCGGGAGCAATGAATGAATCATGTCATCGTCATCTCTTAGTCCACGACTACGGGTGCGAGAGAATTACGGGGTACTCAGCGTGCAGATCCACGTTCGTGCTTAATTATATGGATGTCTTCATCAGTGCAGCGCTCACTCTTTCTCTTTCGCACGATGGCAGCGGCTCCCGCGACCGCAACAGCAGCAGGAAATGCTGTGCTACTGTCAGATGAGAAGCGTCTGTACTATTCGCAGGTGCAGCACCCTTATAGCTTGTAACACATCCACATGCAGCGAGCTGTGCTGCTACTGTAAACTTAATCTTCCGCAGAAATTAATGCTATCGATTATGAAACAGCAGCGCAAACCCGATGGTCGTCTTCCACCCTTCTCGAACTAGGAGCGGTCTCCACAAAGCACCACCGCACTGCATCATGATCTAGAAATTATCAGAATGTAGTCCAGACTACGTGAGGTCCGGTCTGCCTGCCGAGGCGCAGCAGCCCTTGCCGTTAAATCATCAAACTTCGCGGTGGTCGTCACATAGAGTCGTAGACTCAAAGGAAGTTCCTGCGCTTTTGGTTTTGTGCTACCGCATAACAAGTTAGGTTCATTCCTGGAGGGTTTTTTCAGATTCAATACTCTAGCACTTTGCGCAAGTGTAGTTTCGATTCTTTGCTAGTGTGATCGCGTCACACCTCGGCTATCTGGTATACCAACCCAGCTCGCTACGGTCGAAGTTCCCGGCAAAAAGACGGCGCTAAGATTAAAGAGTGGTTGATGTTATCTATCAGAAGAGATGAAGAGTCGACGGAGGTACGGCTCCACGTCGGACACGGCATCGAAAGTCGATCGATGCTTCCTGGCTTTCTTTCTGGCCGCTGCTTCCATTTGTACGCTGGGCGCACGCCAAAAAGCCGCGTGTACGCTTCGGCACCTTCCTCCAAGTCCCCTCGTTTCGCCACCCGCATCACCCCATCCTTGCCCACGGGAGCTCTACCGCGCCCTTGCAATACTCATATGAAAGTTTTCGTCGATATCGGTCTTCAGCAGAAAAATGTAATGTTTCGGTGTAGATCTACTTGAGAAAATAGTACGCTGTGCTACCACCACTTCGTACGCCTTCGACGCACCGCCCCCACCGCCGCCCGTTCCACCGCGGCCCGTCCTAGCCATCGCTCCTTCTGGTCCCGCCTCCGATCCACATTTCTCGGTCCGCGAGCCAGGAGGCAACACGACGGCGCACAGCAGCGTTTCCTTTTACCCGTTTGTCACCCCCATTCCCTGCCCATTGTGCGCCGATCTTACCCCACAAGCAATCGAAGATGACGTCGTTACCAACACCAGAAGAAGCTCTGACAAAAGCCGCCGCACTTCCTCGCGTAGCAGGCTCATCCGATTTCGTTCCCGTCCGCCTCTTCCTATAGCAAGTGAAATCCGGTGTGAAAAATTTCGGATTTTTAAAGGAGGGAAGCTAGATCAGGTCCGCGATGTCCATGGGCATCTCGTCGATCTGGGTGTGGTAGTGGTTCTCAATGTCCTTCATGTGGCGCGCGTCCTGGTTGGTCACAAAGTTGATCGCGACACCCTTGCGACCGAAACGACCGGACCGACCGATACGATGCAGGTAGTTCTCAATGTTCGCCGGGAGGTCGTAGTTGATCACCAGGGACACCTGCTGCACATCGATACCTGCGGCGTTTGGCGTTGGAGCTTGAGATAGCACATGGCAGCAAGAAGAAGAACAAGAGCGTCGAAAACCACCACACAACTACATCACCTGGGCGAAGAAAGTATAATCGACTTCAAAAAACTTAAACTATAGGTACCTCTCGCGAGCAGATCGGTGGAGATGAGGACGCGGGAGGAGCCGGAGCGGAACTCGCGCATGATGCGGTCACGGTCCTTCTGGTCGAGCTCCGCGTGCATGATGGAGATGGTAAAGTCCCGCGCCGCCATCTTCTCGGCGAGCCAGTCGACCTTCCGCCGCGTGTTGCAGTAGATGATTGCCTGCGTGATCGTCAGCGTCTCGTACAGGTCGCAGAGGGTGTCTGTGAGTTCGAGTTGCGTTAAGAAAAAGATGTTTAGTAACCGTTGAATTTGACCATGAGGGTGGAGAATCAGAGTCGTAGTTGCCTCACAAGAATTGTCTTAAGAATAAGATTCCGCTTTTTTTTAGTAGACGTAGATCGACGTTGTGCGCAAGAAGCCAAGCACAAACAATTACCGAGCTTCCAGTCTTCCTTCTCGATCGCGATGTAGAACTGACGGATACCCTCGAGGGTAAGCTCGTCCTTCTTCACCAGAATTCGCACCGGGTTTCGCATGAACTTCGACGTCAGGTCCAAAATATCCGGGGCCATCGTTGCGGAAAACAGCGCGACTTGCACCTGAAATCGATTGCATTGCAATTTCAAAATCCCCTCAAAGCATCCGAAATCAGAGCGCACGAGGGCCGGATGCAACAGGCTGCACAGCATCTTCTGTATCGAAGCACAAAATCATGGAGTTCCAGCAAGCAGTCTCTGAATGATAAAAGACTAGGGTAAGTAGTACGTTCGGCGGGAGGAACTTGAAGATGTCATAGATCTGCTCCTTGAACCCTCGGGAGAGCATCTCATCGGCCTCATCCAGCACGAAGAGCTGGATGTCCTCCACCTTGAGGTGGCGTTTCTGGATCATGTCCATGACGCGACCCGGGGTCCCCACGATCAGCTGCTGACCGTCGCGCAGACGCTCCAGGTCGTCGCGGATCACGGTTCCTCCGATGCAGGCGTGGCTGCGGACCTTCAGGTAGTCGCCGAGAGCGAGGGCAACCTGCGAGTGGTTGATATGTGGGCGTGGGAAGTTGGGCTTTCTTACAAAGTGGCACGCTACTGGGTGGTGCGGCAGCAAAGCGATTCCCCGATTGTTCTGTAGAAAACTAGCTCACTCAGTCTCTGAAAAATCACGTAGAAATTCTACCTTCTGGATCTGCATGGCCAACTCACGGGTCGGCGCGAGGATGAGCACCTGCGTGGTGCGTTCTGCATAGTCGATCTTCTGGAGAGAGCCGATGACGAACGTTGCGGTCTTACCGGTACCTGAAAGATGGCGAATCGAACGGCATAAATGCACTTGCACTTGCAACCCGAAACAAGCGTCACAGAAGTAGATGATCCGCATCGAAATAAATTTACGTTTACCGCATTTGATCAAAAGCATGCAGTCCTGAGAAGCAAGAGTTTCCTATGCAATACCGGACTGGGCCTGGCCGATCGTGTCGCGTCCGGTCAGAAGGGGCTTGATTCCGCGCTGCTGGATCGCAGACGGCTTTTCGAAACCGTACGAGTAGATACCTGAAAATAATTTTTACTTTGCGTCACAACTACTCCTACTCGTCGACTTGGCTTCCTAATAGGATGCGTTTTCATGTCCGGGAGATATCCGACTAGCCCACCGCTTTGCCTTCTGCAATATACTTCGGTAGCTGATTGGAGAAAATGCAATAGCTCACTATCGTGTTTCCACAAGTATCACGGGTCTCAGAAATTTAGATTTTCTAAAAGATATAGTCATGCCAGAAAAGAAGCCAAAGGTACCGCGCAGCAGGTTCTCGTGGAGCGGCAGGTCGTCGAAGCTCTCGATGACTTCGTCGACATGCTCGATGTCATCCTGTTTGTGCTCCCCCATCTTGTGACAGAGAGAGGAGATACTCAGCGGGTGGTGATGAAAAGTTTGACGATAAGTTCCCTGTGTTACCAGAGGAACCTGCGGAAGGAGAAATGGGTGAGTGTTTTGAAATGAGAATGCACAGGTAGCGCAAATGGGATCTTCGCCGCGCTTTGACTAACGCAAGATCCTTGTGTTTCGAGATTTAGAGTGAGTTTAGCTCGCGAGCTAACGATTTAGATTATATGCCCAAGCTTCGCAACTGCCGTTAGTGAAGAATAAGGTATTCAAGCGATTCGGCTAGCGACAGCGTCGAGGTGTGCGTGCGTACTAAGAAGCGGACGTCGTAAGACGCAGATTTTGGTGCCACGATTCCGCGCGTGGTCTTTGATCAGGTTACAAGCACGGTCCGGTCCGACTCGAAGCATTTCTCAGCTAGATCTGATCTTGGCTGGATCTCCTTCCACGAGACGGATTTCAAATTGCTCTGGTGATCTTTTGGCCTCTGCCGGGCGAGCGATTCATGTTCAACGGCTTGATGCCGGATTTAATGCACGCAACGTGCCAAGGAAATGATCGCGCGGTCGCCGCGCCAAGGGACGGGCTCAGCCTGCAGATTTCCGATGTCAACGCGTCGCCTTCTCAGTTTTTTGCTTCTGCTGCCGGGTTCATTTAATTTTTCTCGTATGCGAATTATCCATGTGCACTGCATTTCCACAACGCGCGGCGCGCGACCTGGGACACTCATCCGAGTAACAGGTGATCACGGCTGCAGCCGCATTTCCGCCCTCCCGCTGCCCAGCGGCTACTGCTGAATCCACCTGAAGGAGCCCTGCTCAAGCAAAAACCTCCGGAGCCACCGCACTGAGGTTTGTTATCAAATCCGGATGCTTGTTTTCCACTCCACGACCGCCGCGCGCTCCGAAAGTGTAGACTTGCATAATTCCGTGCCCCGCGTCTGCCTTACCCACGGGCGCACTCGCAAAGCGGAAAAAGCCGAGGTGGTCGCGGAACTTTTCCACCGGCATGCGCGGTCTATTTGTTCCGCCCGCGAACGAGCTGTCTGCATATCTGTCTTTCACCACTCTTTCGACAAAATATTCCGCCATCTCGGCCATCGCGCGTCGAGCCTCGAACGAATGGATTGCCTTCCCCAAGTCCTGGAAGTCGTCTTCGTCGTAGTCTTCCAAGTATTCGTACTGGTTCTTTTCGGGGTGAAACTGCGTCGCGACGAAGGGGTAGTCTTTCGCCTCCGCTAGCGCAACGAAGGGCGTGCTCTTGCGATCCGTGCCGGACGCCACTACGTGCCAGAAGCTGTTAAATTTCTCCTTCTGTTCGAGTCCGACCGCTTTCCGGTGCATGTTGATCGTTATGTTTTCGCTAGTTACAACGCGGAGGGAAGCAGGAGAGAAAAAGTCGAGGACGGTCGAGTTGCTGACTGCTGTTTCTGTCATGTGGTGGAGTCGCTTCCCCGTTTTCGCCCCGAGCCTGCTGACGCTGCTCCCGCTACTACTGCTCTTTACTGCTGCGGACGTTTCCGCGGAAATAAATACCTCCTGCGTGTCTTCAAGGGTGTGTCTTGCCTCCTGTTCTTGTTTAAGTGCTGCTGATTTTTTTGTCGCCGCCTGCGGTGCTGCTCCTGGTGCCCGCGCGTCTTGCGTGTTTCCGATGTTCAGCGGAAGAAAGAGGTTCTCCGCGTCGACGTCGATCAGGGGCGTCAAGCATGAGTCCGGATCTAGTGGATCTTTTAAGGATCCCAACGACACGCACCCACTGTAGGAGAGTAACTGTTCGAATCCGAGGCACGTTCCCCACACCGGCAATTTCTCGCGCAGCGCATACTCGAAAATTCGATACGAGGCACGGCCGTAAGCCGATTTCGTCGGATGAATCGGCGCGCCGCCGCCCGCCAGCAACACACCGTTGAGCTGAGAGAGTATGTTGTCGTCACTACTTCGTGGCTGTTCTGCAACGAGGAACTGGTCATACAGCAACGGCACGGTTCGCGCGCCGGCCGCCTCGAGCCACTTCACGTACGACGCAGCGATGTAAGATGCCCCATCCGCCTCTGCATTCGTCTTCACTTCCTCTGTCCCTTGATGCGTCGGCTGGCTCACAATGCCGATCACAGGCATCCAGGCGCGGACCGGAGCGATTTGGGAAACAAGCACTCCAAGTACCACTCCGACAAGGAAGTGCATACGATTGGGATGTGTGCTCATTGTGTCAGTGAATTTTAATTTTTTGCGTAGTGATCATCGCGAGATCCTTAGTTTACCGAGCCATTTTCATGCCTGGAAGAGCTTGATGATGACGATCTTCTTCGTGGAACAAAAATTTTAATTTTGTGGTTGCTTGCTTTTCTTGACCTTCTCGTATGTGTTCGAGGAAAACCAGGTCCTGCTGCCATGGCATCGAAACTAAACAAGACAAGGAATTGACAGTCCAGGGAGGTTGTTGTGATTTTTTGAGGTTGCAACCAAGGCATCAAGCAGTGCGCTGCCTTTCTTTCCTTCCACTCGGGCCGAAATTGTGATTCGCGCGTGCTCTCCTGGAGCTATGGAGACACAGGCGCAACTAGTACGGCTACAGATTAGGTCGTATAGGCATTTCACTCTGAGTCGTGTGGACATCTCGCATCATTCCAGAACATCGTCGCACTTCTTTAGGAGCCGGTCCAGGCACCCACTCAGTTCTGCTCCCTTGTTTCATCTGAAAAAATAAACATCATCTTGAACTGAATCAGCATTGAGCACCCAAAACACATAGCGCTCTAATTTCTGACTGACATACGAAATATCTTTCTCTTTGACAGCTTCTCCTTAATGTGTCTTCTCCTCGAACATGATTTGCAGATCCCTAACGCATTTGTGCCTTCGCGCCACGTCGTCCTCCACGCGTCGCATTGATATACCGTGCCACGGTTTATGAAAGCCTCCTTTGGCTTTGCTCCTTGATGCCAGCTGTGGCGATGGGACGACCTCCTCTGAAT
Source organism: Amoebophrya sp. AT5.2 (assembly GCA_005223375.1). Lineage (NCBI taxonomy): Eukaryota > Dinophyceae > Syndiniales > Amoebophryaceae > Amoebophrya > Amoebophrya sp. AT5.2. The sequence continues at coordinate 16,664 of RXOD01004547.1, forward strand.
CCCATTCCCAGTGCATGCGTACTTAAGCCATCCTCTTCGTCCTCCTCCTTTCGTGCCCTACAAATTTTTGGCTCAAAGGCTCTACATTTCCGATGTGAGAACTTGATGCTCACGCCTGCGCAGCCCCAGCCGGAGCCGAAGCCGCAGGTTGTTCAGCTTCCGCAGCTTTCGGATGGTCGCCTTCCGCAGCTTTCGGATGGTCGCCTTTGTTCTCAACAAGCTCAACATCGCCTGCGAGTCGTGCTCCCAAACCCGCCGTGATCTTTATGTCTTCTTCCACCTGGTTGAACTTCGCTTCGAACTGGTCCGTCTTTTGCTTCACCATCTCTGCCAACTTGCGCACGTACTCATTGCTTTGTTCCACATATTCGAGACTGTGATGCGTTCCTTCGATGCCGGCCGTCACTTTGGTCTCGATCTTGCTGACCCTGTCCATGACCGCCTCGAGGTAGTTCAAAAAGTTGCTCAATTTGGCGGTGTCCACGCGCCCTGGGTGGTTCGGGTCAACCAGATTGTGAATGCTGTCTTCAGCCAGCCGTCGCTTCGCCTGCAGTTCGGATTTTCTTACAGGCAACACATCAGCCGTGGTCTGCGAGCACACGACGCTTTCTTTCTGCGGGGCACTAGCTGTGCAAGTGAATTATGCGTAACTCAAGGTGATTAGGACTTCCTACGCGAGATACGGGCGTAAAGTGACGGACCTCGTCACGACTCGCCGCGGGACGCCAACTTCTACCAAAGAAACAGAATTGAGCCCGTCGATGTGACACCACATGATAGCGAGAAAAACGCGGCTCACAGCGGCTGTGCCCGTCTACTGGCTACTTTAACCTCAGCTCATCGCGCATTTCCGCCTCCTAAGTCGTCTATCTTCGTACACTTTAAACTTCGCCGAGAAAAGATTTGCGGTAGCTTCGATGCACCTAACAACAGAAAGAAAAACTACAAACAGGCAACAACCACGGCGGGTCCACGCAGCTTCCATCATACTTCTTCATGGGTCGCTTGCAGTCTCATCACGTCGGCAAGTTTTTCTTTCTGCGCTTTCACGGCATCGAGGAGCTGCTGCATCTCCGCGAAGTGCTGCTCCTGCTGCACCGCGGGTGCGGCGGGCGGCACGGTTCCGGGGGGGGCTGCTGCCGGCGCGTTCAGGGCACCGAGTATGGCCGGAGCTAGTACGGACACGGCGTCCGCTGGTGGTGGTCCCCCTGCACCTCCTTGCGGTTGCGCTCGTGTGGTACTCACCTCCAGTGCCGATGCTGCTGCTCCGGGTGCCCTTGTTGGCGGTTGTGGTGGCCCTGCCGGCACCTGCGGTTGTGCTTGTCCTGCAGCCGCCTGCGGTGGTGCTGCTGCTGGTGCTGGCGGTTGTGCTGCTGCTGGTGCTGGCGGTTGTGCTGTTCCTGCTCCTGGTTGCGGCTGCACGAACGCGTTGACTAAGCCGTGCACGACTGCTGGATCCGCCGCAAGCTTGAGCATTGTGTTAGCAACTGCTCTAGTCCGCTCCAGCATCGAAGGCGCAGCACTGTCTGCGACTGTATTCCCCGCTGCACTTTTCGCCAACCCATTTCCCTCTCCTTCCGTCGAGAAAAAGTCTCCTGTGCCCCCAGCTCCGAGTTTCCCCGCCTCCTCCTCGCTCTCCGATTCATTTCCATCTTGCTTTCCGCAGCTGCCGTCTTTCGTCGTATCTCTGGTGCGCGGGGCGAGGAACTCCGTATGGCTGCTCAACTTCATCTGCGGAAGGGCGAAACTCGTCGGCAGCATGTGTTTCATTTCCTCCCGCGGCACGAGTTCAAGGACGACGATCACCGCAAGAACCACGATGGTGAGGACCACGGTCCAGAATGCGTGGAACTTGGACAGTGACGACCCTCTCTCTTGCCGCGGCTTCGCGGCTTCACTGGTGCGTTCTTCTGCGTCATAATTCCGGCTGGTCGCCAAGTCGGCAGTACTGCTGTGAAAATGTAAATCATGCTGCTGCTGGAGACACGATTGGAGCTGGTTTTTTGCGAGCAAACTCCGCTGTAAGCCGGGCTCGTCATGAACTGATGCCGAAGGAGATGACGAACACCTTGTGGTGCACAGCTGATCGGGTTTGGGCTCGACGTATTCTTGTGGAGCGACCGTCTTTGGTTGGGGACGGAAGCCGATCTCTGTCCTAGTCGGGGTGCTGCTCGCCAGAGACAACATCGCGTCTGTTTCTTCGGACATGTCGTGTCGCACGCTGCTTCCGTGATCGTACTGATGTTGTTCGTTGAATATCGGCGCGGTGGCCATCGCGGGATCGAGAAAAATGAAAATACTGAAATGAATTCAACAATTTAATACGAATCAATGTTAAGTATCGGTGGCGGGAGACGCCGGAGTATTCCGTGAAAATATGTCACACTGGTACAACGGGTGCTGGCATGATTTATGGCATGAAGAATCAGACTGCGGACTTTGACAAGAGCGGCACCATACGACCTTCACGAAAAAGCGATACAGGGGAACATGCCACGCGGACGGCGCGGACAGCGAAGAGTTCTGAAGTGCGACGAAAATGTAGCGACGACGACAGACGAGCGGTGTTTTTACACGTACGAACCGACGAGTACGGAGATACAAACCGATGACTTCACATTAATGCTCACGACGAGGAGCTACTGCTGGCGGAAACGCACGTTAACATCGAATTGCAGTTCAGCCGCATAAAGACTATCGCGGTAGCGGTGGTGAAAACGATATTACGAGGCAGAGCCGAAGAACCAAAAATGTTTTCATCGGTCCAGCACATTGCACCACGGGAAACTGCAGCGGAGTTTTCACTTGCAAGCCGCGTTTTCAGCCTAGTGTTTTCTAGAGCGGCCCTCCTCGGGATCCCGCGCGAGACCTGCGTCTTTCGCGTTCGGATTTGAGAAACGCAAAGGGGCGCAGCAGCACGCCATGCGACCGGAAGCATTTTCTTCTGTAGATCGACACTACAGCTCGACCACGACGGACTACATGATAAAAGAGTAGTCTGTCATAAAAAAAGAACCATCGTGGCGCGCCGCCGCCGCCACTAAGAACCCGCGACTCATGGGGCGACTGTTTGCGCAAGCCGTAGGCGGCTACAGCTACGCACCGTAGCGCGATAGCTTTTACACGAGCACTAAGAGATTAAACGCGGACGCATTTCCGAGATCACCGGCAAGGCCGCGTCCCCTGCCGCGGCGCGGCAGTAAGCGATGCGCTTTTAGTGACGCTGATTGCGGTAACAAGTCGGCCACGCGTTTGCGCCGCAGCCGATTCTCTTCCCGAGCAAATTTCTCTAGCGGAAACAGCAACCACGGGAAGCAGCTCCGCATGCTGAGGAGCCCGTATGACCGAACGACCTCAAAAACGACTGCGGGCGAAAACGCTGGCTGGGACGTCTCGGACCAGGACTCCCCCGGAGCTTTCTTGAATCGTGCGCCCGGTCGAGTGAGGCTCACGAGCGGCCCCGCGGGGCTCCCGTCTGCGCACTTGTCGCGCTGCGGTTTCAGTCGAAGTCTTTGTTTGGCGCCCGAAACACCGCCGGAAGGCCCCCCCGGGCGGTTTCGCAAAGATTGGGCGCGGTGGCAAATGCCGGCAAGGCGAGCTGGCAATAGGCGGCGCCGGTCGAGTCGCGGGGACGCGGCCTGGCGCGGGGGCGCGCTTCGCATCCCGTCGCGCGCGCACACTACGGCAGACTCTAAGGAAAAGACAAAGAAAAAAGCCAACCACTCAACCAACCAGCCGACCAAGAAAAAGAAAACAACGGCGGAAAGGATATACGAAAAGAACTGTGCAAAGCATGAAAGGGCTAAGGAAAGGACTACGTAAACGACCGAGGAAAGTTCTAAAGGAAAAAACAGCGGAAAGAATTAGGGAAAGGACAAAGGAAAAGACGGACTGCCAAAAGGATTTGGGAACAGAAGGGCCACCGTAAGGGCTACGGAAAGGACCGCGCAAAGCATTACGGAAGGGACTACGGAGGACCAAGGAAACGAAACAGATCGGGACGCTG
>RXOD01004548.1:0-20662 GCA_005223375.1 Amoebophrya sp. AT5.2
CTGCCGCTGCAGGGCGAGACTCGCAGCCAGATCCTCAACAGCGGCAGCTATGAAAACAAGAAACTGTGCCACGCCAGTACGGGCTTCCTGCACCCGAAGCAGGTTTTGCGCTGGGGGCTCACCTTCTACGAGTACTGCCTCGAGTCTTGCGCGAAAGCGCACAAGCGCAGACGCGAACCGGGCCCGGATGACAACTACGAACTGACGCGAGCGAATCTGAAAAAGCGAGTGCTCGACCCCATGGAAAAAGATCGCGAGACGATGCAGGCTACCCTGCAGACGCAGCTGCGCGAGTGCTTCGATGCCATGGGGGGCTACATGAAGAAGCTGATCTACACCCGTCTACAAACACACCACAAGCGTCAGTGCCGCAAAATCGAGCAGGTGTTCGGGAGAGTTATTCTGCCTGCGCTGGAGGGCATCGCGGCGGATAAGCAGGCGCTCCGGGACGAGTACGGCGGAAGTGCCGACCAGGTGCCGGCGGAGCTCGCCAACCGGGACGCGGCGAACAAGTGGGAGCGGGCCGACTTTCGTTTCGACAACAGTATGTCCGACGCGACAACAGTATGTCTGTATTACGTTGCAAGTGTTTGTATTACGTTTGCAAGCGGCGACATGCTCGCCGACATGCTCGCAAAGCTGGTCGCCAGAGGCGACGTTCAGCGGTTTGCGGACCACGGGGACGACGAGCAGTACGTGATCTACCGCCGCCGCAGTGGGGGCGACGAGGCCGGGAACGACGTGAGCAACACTTTCATCGCGCTCCACGAGGACGCGGACGGTGCCGGGGCCCGGGGCGGCGCGCACCTGTTCGTCGACGCAACGCTCGAGCGCGGTCGGCGCATGTACGGACTGGACCCGGAAACAGCGGACAGGAAAGCGGTCCAGCACTGGCAGCGCGAAGCCGTCTGGGCCCTGTTTTCCAAGCTGAACCGCGACACGTTTGCGAAGCGCGTCGACTACGACGCCGGCGCGGACCCGGAGCTAAACCTGCCGGCAGGCGAGAAAATTTACCCCACCTGGCTGGTGACGCCGGGCTTTCGCGGCCCGCAAGACGCGAACCACCAGGAGAATAAGAAGTACGCGGAGAACGACGATGTCGTGAGAACGAAGCGCAGGCCTTTCTTCGACGGCCACGAGCAGGAGCCCTACTCCTGGGCGAAGAAACTGGGCGAGATTGCTGTCACCGAGCGGCCAGCCTTTCGGGAGCTGCTGGGGTACGAGAAGATGAGAACACACCAAAACTCGAACCTCAGCAGGGAGGTTTTTGTCGAAGGCTTAGGGTTCGTAGAGGAGGACATGAAGTCGCTGGAGGACGCAGTCGTCCGTGAGATCAAGGCCACGAGAACGGCGGACGATCCCGAGTACGACGCTGCCAGTTTTGGGGGTGCATGCGCAGCATGGGAATAAAGTTGAAGTATAGTAGTAAAGAGTGACTCGGGCGGGAACCGGCCCAGTGGTCCTGACCACGATCATACTGTCGAGCGCGAACGTGAAGGGAAAAGAAGAGACATGCGAGTAAGTTGTTTTACTGAGCACAACAATCTGGGCGGCGCGGATTTTCTGAATACCTGCGCGGCTTTTTTTTGAGTACAAGCTCGCGGTAACCACTTAGGTGGCAAAGATGAATCGCATTGCTGATGCCGTAGCAAAAAGTAGAACTACAGCGACAATGAAACGGATGTGCTGAAGTATATACCAGCAGTGAGAAAAAAAAGTCCTGCTTCCCTTCGCAGCAAAAAGAACATGTGAGATCGAAGAACGACCGAAGTTCGACCTGCTGACGCATCGGGACAGCCGTTCGGAATCAGGGTCATCGTCACATCTCGGCTCATGACGCGTATTGTGAGAACAGACGAAATCGCTTATTTGCCGCGTTCATTACTCGACGGCGTGAATCGGTCTTCATGTCGCATGTGCCTCGTGTCTGGAAGTTATGTCAGGGTCAGTCGTCTTGAAATAAGTACTCTGTTCTTTGTGATGCGTTGACTTGTACTGAACTTCACTCCCCGCACACACATGCACAGAGGCAGTCCCAAATAAAGCTACGATACCGAAAGCTCGCAATATGCTTGGCACCACTTCTTGCCAGCCTTTTCTATCAAGCTGGAGCAGTTCACTCACCCCCAAAAATTCTTCGCTTTCGCAGACCTAGGCTTTCTTTCCTTTCGCTTTCTAATCAAACGGAATGGGCGCCCAAGCCGGGAAGACGGCGCAGTTTTTCTTTGAGGGCCGTGCCCGGTTCAACCGCACTGGGTATCAGAACGCGGTGCAGACCAACCCCGACCGGTTTCAGTACGTCCACGAGGTCGTTTTGACGGACCGGGTCTACTTGGTCACCGGTGCCAACAGCGGCCTGGGCAAGCAGGTGTGCGAGTTCCTCGCGCGGCGCGGCGCGGGCAAAGTGTACATGGTGTGTCGCAGCGTCGAGCGCGGCAACGCGGCGAAAGAGGACATCGTGCGGAGCATAACGGAGGCGGAGCCCTCCTCCGCAGCAGCGAACGAGCTTGCGGAGATCAGCCCCGCGTTTCCACCGTCGCGAGAAGGCCTGGAAAGCGTGCTGGAAGTGGTGGAAGCCGATTGCGGGGAACGGCAGTCTTTGGACAGGATGTGGAAAACAATCAACCCGCCGCGCCTGGACGGGTTGCTCTGCAACGCGGGGGCGTTAACCTGGGAGCCCCGGTTCACGTCCGAAAAACTAGAGCAGACGCTCGCCGCGCAGCTGGTGTTTGGCTGTTACTACTTGACGACCAAACTCGCCCTGCCGGTCATGGAGAGGACGTCGGAGCTGGAGTCGGAGGTCAAGGGAGTCGGGGAGGCCGCAAGATGTTGTACCAACAACGTCGTTCCGCGGGCGGTCTTCGTGAGCAGCGGGGGGATGTACAACACTAAGTGGCCGGGGTTCGGGAAGATCGTGGTGAAGCCGGAAGACGTGGAGACCACCGCGTCGGCGAATAGCCGCGTGGAGAAGTTCGACGGCCAGATGCAGTACGCGTACGCGAAGCGGGGACAGGTGATCCTCGCGGAGGAGCTGGCGAAAGGGACGCCCTCCTCGTCCGCAGCAGCGGAGAACAGTGGTAACAAAGGCTCGGCATTCCAGACCGGCGCAGTGAGAGTGGTGTCGTGCCATCCGGGGTGGGCGGACACACCGGGAGTGCGGGAGGCGTACGGCAGCTCCGCAGCACTGCTGGAGCCCATGCGAACGCCGTGGGAGGTACTGTTGCGTTCGTGTTTGGTGTGAATGTGCATTTCGTACGAATGTAGATTAAATTTTTTATCAGAGTCAATTGTCGGTCGGACGGTAAGGTAGAGTATGAAGGAGGACGTATGGGATGCGCCAAAAGAGGCGACAGCAAGGCTTGTATCTGGTGCCGGAGATCAATCGATGCGGAAAGGGCAAAAGCAAGGCTTGACATTGAAAAAAAAACACACACAGGGCGCTAAGGGTATCTGCTGGCTGCTGGCCGCGGCAGGGAGCGAAATCGATTCGGGGGCATTTTACTTGGATTGCGCTCCGCAAGACAAACACCTGGACGGCTTTCTCTCTTCATCATCGCACACCGAGAATACACCAAAAGAGGTGCGTTCGTTTCTGCGCAGCCTGGAGAAGATGGCTACCGCGCTATGAATTCGAAGCAGCTTGTGGCAGCGCAAACCTTTTTAGAATCTTATGCTGTAGTTTTACGCGCCGGCAAGAGCAAGGATATACTAACACTAAGGCTATGAACAAGGGCTTGTCCCTCTGTGCAGTAAAGGAGCCCGCACTCGGTGTCGATCTTCGGTCTCTCAATTCTGCGGCAGAAAGAAGCCGTGATGCTGGACCGATCTCGAAATAACTGTTCTACACCTTGCGGCTGCTGAATCAATGGTGCAAGCATGCTCAGATGTCTTCCTCCTGCCTTTCCTCCTGCTGATCGGCAAACAAGGCTGTGTCGAGCTATCGTCGAAATATCCGGTCTGTCGCCGTGAGGCGCTCAGGAAGGTCTTTTGTCGCTAGGTTCAAGTCTTGACATCGGTCCTTTTTTACAATTTCTGTGCTTGGATACGGAAGCCCTGCGGCTGTTGCGGCGTCGTGTCTTGCCGGTTGATCGGTTGAACGGTTGAACAAGCTGAAGCCAGTTTTTGCAAACACACCCCTACGCTCGTCTCCATGCAAGCCGTTTTCCAAACCAATTTTCTCAGACAGGACGAGTGCAAGTCCTAGTCCAGTGAATTACTTACTTAGTCACTACATGTTTGTCATTGTTTTTGTTGCGCCTGGTTTGCAGGCGCGACCTTTTCAACTTTGTGTAGCCTCAGTAGGGAGGACACAAGACGGTGCTACGGACGTGAAATTTGTATTTTTTTGTTTAGGTTCTACAGTAGGTGAACACGGTACGTACCTAAACCTCCTTTCGCCGACGACACTTAGTAGCATACAGAGTCATTGAATAATTTCCTCTCCACCTGCAAAATGTTGAAGCAACGGTACTGAGAACCAACATAAGTCGTCAAGACTCGGACTCCAAAGATGAAAATGGTGCATGAGAAGACAAAGACGCTTCGGTGTTTTTTGGTGCTGGTGGTTCATCTCGCCACAAGACAGGAAACACAGGGTCAGGGCGCGCTGTTGCTCAGCGCGCCCAGGAGCGCGGAGCCGTTGCAGCTCTCCGCAACTCCAAGTGCGCAGGCAACTCCAAGCGAGCAGGCAACTCCAAGTGAGCAGGCAACTCCAAGTACGCAGGAAAGTACCAGTACGCAGGAAAGTCCAAGTACGCAGGAAAGTCCAAGTGGGCGGCAGCAAGTGGAGCTCGAGCACCAGGCCCCCGCCTCTTTCGTCGCAAAAACAGAGGCACAACAGCTCGCTGGCAACGTAGCTTCCGCCGCTGCTGCGCCCCCTTTGGCCCCGCCGGAGGACACCACGTTTGGACTGCAGAACAATGGTGGATTTAGTTGCTACCTGAACGCCGCGCTGCAGACCCTGCTGCACGTCCCGGCCATCCGTTCCTTCCTCCACACCACATTCTGCGCGGGTGCCATCCCCGAGAACGACCCGCAGCACAGGCAGCGCGGGCTCTTTTGCCAGGTGTGGCGCGCCGTCGCGAGGGTGAACGCGGTGAGCAGGAAAGCACGGATGCCGTTTGGTGGATCCAGCGCCGGAAGCAAAGAGGAAAGAACAGAGGCAACGGAACAGCTGCAGCTTGCGGTGCGCACCTGGCACGACACGCTGCAGGCCCCTAGACGGGCAGAGGCAGGCCGACCTGGTGGACGAAGGGAGGATCCGGACGCCTTGCACCGCGTGTTCGGGCGCGGAACGCAGGAAGACGCACAGGAAGTCTGGGCGCACCTCGGGATGCTCGTTGTGGGAGAGGCCGGGTTCTGGGACCAGTGGGCGGACGTAGTGCTGCCGCTGCGCGTCCGCGAGGCCAGTGTTCTGCCGCGAACCATGCACGCGCTGGACCCCACCAGGACGATGACGAACGCGCAAATCATGTTATGATCCGATGGCGAGGTCCGATGGAGAGACTGACCGATCGAGGCGGTCTGAGATGAAAAGTTTGCTAGCTAGTGACTGCGAGCCGGCGAATTTTGGGTATTGTCTAGAAAAGCGAGGTGCTGCAGGCGCCGGATGCGATTGATTAGGCGCTTTGCTGTCGCGATCGGTTTCAGCGAGCGAGCACTAGCGATGCTTATTTTCTAGGGACAAGCGCTGGGGTTAAGCGGGTCACTTGAGCCATTCATGGCGAGAACGAAAAATGTGGGGGAGGGTTCCAATCAGGGGCTTCAGCGAAGTGTTCTCTTGGGGTCGATCGATTGCTTTTCATCATCTGCCGCTTCCCTTCTAACCTCGGAGAAAGTGTACGCGGGGCGACGCGCGCGCCTGAAGGTCGTGCCCGGCCCCGCGCAAATGGAGCCGTTCTGCACCGTGGCTTTGGATGCTCCGGCGGTCTCGCCGGACCCCGATCCGCTGTGGTTTCGGCTGCCGGACCTGCACGGGAAGGAGTTTGTCACGCTGCAAGAGCTCTTGAACGAGCGGTTCACAAGGCCGGAGCTGGCTCGTGCGGAAACCCCTTTGGACATGTTTTCCAAGGACCAGCAGAATGCCTCGTGTCGGTACCGGCAGACCGAAAAGGACCTGTGGCTGAAGAGGTGGTCCGTGGCGTCTACTGCTCGGAGACAGGGCGTGGGCACGAGGGGGACGAGAAAAATAGTGCAGCAGGAGCCGTACTACGCGATTTACAAACTGCCGCAGATCAACAACATCGTGCGTCCTTTCAGTCCTGCGGCTTCGGGGGTGCCCGTAACTGTCGGCGGAGCAGCAGCAGCAGCCTCTCCGAAGGCGAGTTCGTCTGCAGGAGCGAACCCCAAACCCCCCGCAGCGGCCGCCGGGCCCCTCGTGATTAACATCGCTAGGTACGACCGGGACCGGCGGAAGAATCTGACGCCCGTGGAGGTCCCCTTGGTACTGGAGCTGCCGCGCGCGTATTTTTCTTCCCAGTCCGCGGCGCCGCAGCCCAGCAGGGGGCCCTGGCGGTACCTGCTGCGGTCTCTGGCGTACCACGCCGGGGGGGACTCGCTGGACGGCGGCCACTGGATGGCGTTCGCCAGGATCGGACCCGCGCCCGCGCGGGCCTCCGACCTGGTGTGGTTCTGGTTCAGCGACATGGAGATTAAGCGGTGCAGCAGCGCGGCCGCGTTCAAGACAAAGACGCTACGGGGCGACGAGGTGCGCGCCGGCGTCACTCTCGCTGTGTACGAAGAGGTTACGGGGAGCTTCGAGGACGACATTCCGGCAACACCACCGAGATTGCGGGGCGCGTTCGAGTACGACGCGCAGTACGAAAATGACCCCGCGATCCCGTTCGAGCAGCAGCGAAACCCCACACTCCCGATGGAGATCGGAAACTGGCGAGTGGAAAAAGGCAAAACAATCGAGGAGGAGGAGCCGGCAGTCGAGGTGGAAGGAGATTCTCAAGAAGTTCCGCCGCAGTTCTCAGATGTTCCGTCGAGTGGTGGAGGAGGAGGTGCGAACAGAGCGGAGGGTGCGAATAGAGCGGAGGGTGCGGGCAGGGCACAGGCCGCGGGCAGAAGATCGGCAACGGCCGTGGGCGGACCGCGTAAAGGAAATGCTCGTGCGGGTCCCAGCAGCGCTGCCGCTGTGATTCCCAGCAAACCTCCGAACGTGGGGGGAGACGGTAAAACCACGGGCGCGGAGCCGGGTGCGAAGGCGACGACCTCTTGCAGCTGATCAATAAAGCGCCGCCGCAGTATCCGTTTCAAATTAAGCCTGACGTATATCTTTGTCCACTTCGGATGTGTACGTTTACCCTAAGGTCCGCACTCGTCTTTTCGGAATTACAAGACTCGCTTGCTTTGTTCAATTTCATTGACTTAAGCGACAATCGAATTCAACAATGCGCGATCGGATGCAGCACGGTATTGGACGGAAGTTTGCTGATGCTCATCCCGTTTCGTAGCACGAACTGGTACAAAGATAAGACGTAGTGTACGAATAAATATGAACAATACAGGTCTCGAGGCCGAGGGGAAGCTGGTGTAGAACATGCGGCGAAGGCGACTCTCACCGGCGAGAACAGAACAGACGATGAATCAACAGTAGACGGGAGCGGCACAGACACTACAGAAGACGAAAAAACTGCAACTACCAGCGAAGCAGTAGCTGCAGCTCCGAACAGTGGAGGCGGCGCCGAGTGGATTCGAAGGCGAAACCGGGGTGGGCGCGAGGGATTTTCCACCCGCGAGTACTCCGCAGTGGGGAGCACCGATGGAAAAAGCAATGGGTGGTTTCGAGGAAATAACAAAAGGAAAAAAAAACAAAAAAAAAGAAAAGAAAAATCGACTGAAAATGAATGGTTTGAAGCAGTTGAACTGGCCAGACTGCTTCGGTTCGTCGAGGGGGGAGACGCCTGTGGGGGAGTTGCGCCTCCTACCGGGACCTGCCTTGACGGGACCGGGGTTGCCATAAAAACCGAAGTTGTCATCGAAAGCGAGAAGATCAGGATCGTAGAAACCAAGACCTTCGAAAAGAAATGCGTGTACGAGTGGATGCGGCAGGAAAATCACCTCATCTGCATTGATGAGGATGGCGAACTCGACGGCAAGTGCATTATTGCTGCAGCGGCGCGTGCCATCGTTCGAGTAACTCTGTTTCTGCTCCTTGTCCTCAGAGCAAGAGAGAGTACTGCACCTGGGGACGCGCGGTTGCGAAGCGGAGGAAACAACGAACGCTCCTCGTCTTCGTCCTCGTCCTCGTCCAGGAAACAGCGTCGTCGTCGCGGCTCAAGACCCGAGGGAGACCATGCGGGGTTGTTATTGTTCATATTTATTTGCATAGTAGTCTACATAATAGTATGGCCAACGTTCATTAGAAGGGTAGAACATGAAGTCGTTGCCCGGGCTTCTGCTTTGTCCAGGATAAGAGGACTCCACGAGGAACAGGGCGCTGAGCTCGCTGAGCAAAAGGCGCAAGGTGCGGGGGAGAGCGCTGATGGCGATGTATCCTCACTCGAGGCTGACGCGGGGGACAACGTCCACCTTGTCGAGGGTGCGGACGAAAATGCTGTCTCTCCCGATGCACCAGTTGACGAGAACGATCGGCGCGCGGTAGACGAAGCGAAAGATGCTGTCACGCTGACAGCACCACCGGGTGGAGCGGAGTTACGAGATGGGGCTGAAGCTTTTCCCGGACAGAGCGCTGGGCCGCACACGGGTGAGGCGATCGCCTCCTCCCCGCTGGGCACCGTCGAACTCGAACCACCGACAGGGCCAACGCGAGCTGGAACTGAAAATCCTGAGGCGGGGCCGAACAGTCGAAAGAACCCAGAAGCGCAAGAAGCAGATGAAACTGACCTACAAGGCGGTGACGATGGACCTGTACAACCAGTGCTTGTTCCTGTTGCTAGTGAACCTGCTGCACCTGAGGTCGACGAAGTAAAGATCAAACGGGCACCGGCCAGGGGCAATGCGCGTGGCCCGAGGTCGCCGCAGCTCCCACGAGCAGCCGGCGAGGTGAATGGGCCGTGTCGCGCGGACCCAACATTTGACGACGACGCCTCCGAAGGAACTGACCCTGCCGAACACGACCTGAATCCATGGGGGGGTGTTCCACTTGTCGAGTATGCCCCGGCGGCGGGCCACAGCAACCTAAGGATCGGAGCAGTCAACGCGGAGAGTGCCGGCCCTGGCCAAGATCAGTTTTCCGAAATAATAGAGTTTGCTCGGTGGAGAAAACTGGGGGTCGTAGCGCTGAGCGAATTTGACTACGTCAAGGGGGCTCTTGAGAACGCTGAGCTGTTTCATAGGATGTCTCGCCGGGCTGCTGCGGCTGGGGATACTATCACAGAAGACGAAGGAGTTGACGCTCCTGCTGGGCCTAGGTGGATCCACCACGTCAACTACGATTTGGTATGGACGAACGGGGCGGGAATTCTTATCGTAGACAAGGAGCTTCGGCGCCAGGTGCGGAAACTGCATGCTGAGGGGAAGGAAGCTGAGCTTGCACGTGCAGTGAGGTGGAGGCCACGCATGTTGGCGCTATACCTCGACGAGATAGTGATCGCTGCCGCATATTCACCCACGCGCGACCAGACTGCTGCTGCCGAGGAATTCGACCGGGGACTGCTTGAGCTGATGACGGAGATGAAAAGAAGGAAGCAAGACAAATGGAAGTTCCGCGTGTGTCTTGGCGACTTCAACGCCCAGGTCGGGGCTGATGAGTTCGGCGGGATGTCGGTGCACGGCGGCTGGGGAATGCAGAAGTCCACGGCGCGCGGGAGGAAACTGGCGCGTCGGCTTAACGAGCAGAACTTTGTTTTGGCCGGCTCGCACTTCGAGGCTGCTGGTGGTGATTACACCACATTCTCCTCGGCGCTCGGCTCATCGGAGGTTGGCCATGCCATTGTTCCTGGGGGTTGTCTGCCTAAGTGCAGGGGGTATGAGCGTGTCGACCTCAACGTTGGCTGCCCGCACGACCCGGCTGGGCAGGCTTGGCTAAACAGCAAGCGTTACGCGCACAAGGCTTTGGAACTGTCGATCGAGATTCGCACTAAAAAGCAGTTGGTTGAAGAGGGAAAGGAGAAGAAGCTTCGTGGAATGCAGGTCGCCACGGCACTGCCAAGGGAGACAATCCAGTGGCTAAATGGGGACTTGCAGAGGAAGATCGAAGCTAATAGGGGCAGCTTCGGGCTGGGGGGACTGCAGCAGCACCTGATCGACGTCCTTCCCTCGATGCTGGTACCCAAGAGCAGCATCAAGATCCCGAAGAAGTTAAGCAAGAACCCGCCGCGACTTGCTGAGGATGCCTCTTGCCGCGCGAAGATGTGGCAGATCTTCAGCGAATCTGAATCGCTGATGGGCGGGAGGGTCTCGTGTGCCATCACGGCGGAGCAGGCGACGAAACAGTACGAAGCCGTGGGGTCAAACCCACTACACGCGGGGGAGGAGCGCCTACCTATCGAGTCCGAGATGCCGGGGCTGCTTGATCCACTTCCCAGCGACCTTGTGGAGAAGCTCGACGCCCCCATCGGCTTTAAGGAATTTAAGGCTGCGGCTGGCAGGTCCTGGCAGGGTGGACAGGCTGTAGACGTGCACGGGCTGTCCGGCGGCGTGTTGCGCTTCCTTGACGACGCCTCGCTCCGGTTGCTACTGGTGGAAATCAACAAGGAGATGGAGGAAAAAACGTTAGCAGACCTCGGGAAGGAGTTACATCTTTGCAAAGATTCGGCCTTATTTAAAGGCAAGGGTGATAAACGCGATCCGGACGGCTACCGTTTTTTAGTAATTTCTCCGGTTATCCTCAAATTGATGGTGAGGATATACTCCGATAGACTTTATAGTCTATTGGAGGACTCCTCGTTCTTCGACGCCAGCCAGTATGGGTTCCGGCGCGGCCGTGGATGCCTGGAGAGCCTGCTCACGTATGGGAGGTTGAAAGAGGACATGCTCCATCACAGATGTGATGAGCTACACAGCATGACGGCTGTCCTCATCGACCTCCGCAAGGCGTTCCCGGGCACCGACTGGCGCCTCATGAGGGCTACGGTGGACGCGATGGGCCTGGGGGGGACGAGGTGCTGGGCCAACATACAGGCTTCGCATAGGTGTGCTGTCCATCGTTTCCCCGGCGGCAGGTCATTCGGGCTTCCACACGGCACAAAGGAAGGGTGCGTGAGTTCGCCATTGCTTTTTGCAATGGCGTATACTCCGGTGGTCCGTCTGTGGAGACGCAGGTGCGAGCAGGCGGGGCTTGTAGACACGAGCGGGGTTCGGCTAGTGGCAGACGACAGGAGCTGGCACATGTCGAGGAGGGATCGCATCGCGGACCTGATGTCCAGGGACTCGGCAGATCAGGTGCACAGGGTCCACGATCTCCTCTTCGCGGACGATACGACCATCCTCACGCAGCTGTCGCAGCGGCTGGCCAAGGAGGTTACGGCCGAAGCGCTGGAGGCGAAGGCGGCGAAGCCGAAGAGGGCTCCGATGGAGCTGCCGGTCATGTCGCTGATGCTGGCCACGTTGGACGACGCGGGAATGCGAGAAAACGAGACAAAGAGGGAACAAGGCGACGTCACCCTGCTGGATGTGCGTAATTTGGGCGCGCAGACTTCCCCCGTTAGTGACATCCGGGTGAAGACGGCGAAGGCTTGGGCCGCGTTTCATCGATTGAAGCGACTAGTAAGCGGAGTGGCAAAGTTGTCGAGTAGCAGGAAGGGGGAATTGATCGTGGTCATGGTAAGACCTGTACTTACCTACGGTCTTGTGGCCCGCCAGCTCGATGAAAATGAGGTCAGCCAACTTGCCGCCATCGAGATGAAAATGTTGGCTACTGTCCTTGGGGTGCAACCGTGGCAGAGGTGGGAGGGGCTGGTGTCGGACAAGGAGATGAGGAGGAGAGCACAGATACCACCACTGATGGCGCGCCTCAAGTTCCTCCAGGCACGGTTTTTGGCGCATACACTGAGGCGCGAGCGCAACGAGCTCTCGAGGATCGCGCTGACGGGACACTTCTTCCCCGACCCCGCGTCTGCCGATGCTGGCATTGCCACCTACTTGGTCTCCGCCACCGACAACACGCAGATTGAGCCGAAGGCCAGGAAGGTGCCGGATGTGCTGGCTAGCTTTCACCGGCACATGTCTGACTGCGGGATGCCGCCGGAGCTGCTGCCAATTCTATCGCGGTCGCTGGGTCAACTGAATGATGAACACGGCACGCAAAAGGGCGGCGAAGAATACAACAGAAACAAACGCGTCATGCATGCCTTGACCAGGAAGCGACTCATTCTCGATACGGTGGAAGACTGGAGCAGGGGAAATTTGGAGGAAGATGAAGGGATTGCCGATAAGCTCACGATGCGATACTTTGGCGACAAGAAAAAGGAGATGACGAGGTGGCAGCTCAGGGAGGAAGCCGTCTTGATGGGATGGGATCTGGATACGGTTGAGTTGTCGTTCTCTAACCCGGGCCTAGGGGCGGAGAGCTTTCTGAGGGGTGACAAGTGCGGCGTCTGCGGCGACGTCATCAGGGCGGTGGGTGGCGCCATCTCCGACTTGAAGTGCGACCCAGTTGACGAGCTGCGCCCCTCTGACGAGTTGCGGACTCACCTGAAGACGCAGCACAGCCTGAGGGCCCCGGATGTTGACTCGGACACTCGCTTGCAGATGGAGGCGGAGGCGCGAGACAAGCTCAAGGGATGGGAGAACCGCTTTAGGGACGCTGCACTCTCGCGCTGCGGGGAGGCGGTACGCGAGATACGGCAGAGGGGGCAACCGCGTGTAGGAAGAAATGCGGGGGCTCCGCTGCTGCAGTGTCTGAGGTGCGGGGTAAAGTTCTCGACGACGGCCGGCGCGATGGAGCTGCACCAAGCTGCTCACGGGCGGGATGATTACATCTGGCTGTACCAGGTCAAGGGCCCCTACTACAGAGCCTCCGATCCGGAACCCGACCTCAAGGACAAGTACAGGCCGGAACAACACTGCTACGACGCGACGAACGGGAGATACCACGGTGGCTCCGACGCGGTCTGTGTTAGGGTCACCCCGCCGGCTGACGCAATGGACCGTCAAGCGAATGGAGACATCTTCGTGAGGTGTAGGCAATGTAAAGCTGTCTGCCGGAAGATTGGTGAGGGTGGTGAGTTGATGGAGCTGAGTCACGGTGACCTGCTCGGTGTCAGGAGAGTGCAAAATCATGAGAAGAATTGTCGGCGGAAGCCTGACGCAAACATTGCATGATGATTGACTCTCTGACTCTACCCCGCAGCCTTTTGTTGCATTAGTGGGTAATACTACTACTACTACTACGCGAGGTTCGTAGCCCGCTAATGATCCCCCCGACAGATAAGGACACCTGCGGGACGAGACCGACAAGTATAAAGTGCAGACAGAAGGAGCAGGTGGAGGGACCTGGTGAGGACTGACTCGATAGAAATCGAGCGGATAAGGCCCGCAATGCCGCTCACAATACGGCAAGAAAACAGAAATCGATGTAGGAAGAGAGGAGAAGGGAAATCCAAGGCGTCAGCGCCGCAAAATGAACGTCATCAGGTGACTCGCGCTGTTCTGCATTCCAGCTACTGCCGTTGCAACACCTGCTGCTCCGGTTTTGTTTTCGTTGGCAACTGAACCGGACACATTCAACCTCTAGTGGAGCAGCTCACAACAAGGTCAATGTAGTGGTAGTGCTCGCACGTGCCCCACTGGGCATCAGATCCACCGATCACAACAAGATCAAGACCCCCCGTCATTCATCGGATTGCTGCGATCTACCGCTCCTCACCTCGAACTATCAGTATTTCTCATTTTCTCGTCATCAGGGCGGTTCTGGTCGATGGTCGGGGTGTCGAACATCGTTGCAATTTCTACATGGGACGTGGCAGAAAATAAACGGGTAGATGTAGAACAGTGACCTTGGGCGAGATTAAAAGCAACATGCGCACGACCACCAAACACAAGAGGCCCCGTTCCTTCGCGTCGGGCGTGCTGCTTCTCCTCGCTTGCCTCGTCTTCGTGCAGTCGGCCTTTCGTGACCTTGCAGCGACTATTGCGGGTATTTTGCTTACCGGCGTATGGAACGCCTGGGAGAAGGTAGGCGGTGCCGCAGAAATGCTCGAAGAGGAGGCAGTACTTCAGACGGCCGAGAAATCCGGCGGTGTTGGGGACCATCATGGTAAAGAAGTGCTGGCACGATCAAGTGAGGGGGACGATATCGATAGCGTCCTTCGTGCTCTGGATAAGTTGGCAGAGGAATTTGGCGCAGAGAGCGCGCACCTGCACTCAAGTAGTGCGCCTTCAGACCTAGCGCACAGAGGACAAGACGAGCACCAACAGGAAGTCAAAGGTGAGCAGCGAAGTGCAACCGTTACCGCAGGTACAGAGCATGTATCGCTGCGTGACATGAAGGCGCCGCGTCCACTGTAGTGGGGATCTAAAAAAACAAGTCACAGCACAACTGCAGTCGCCAAAAGTCGAAGTGCGCGCGAACAAATGTGCTTCGCAAATACTTAGACGGGGTGAAGAACGCTTTTCCAAAAATAAAGGCAGAGGATGTGTTCGCAAAAGTGGTTTTCTGAACGGGTCGCGCCTACTCGGAATCTCGCTTGCAGTCGTGATGGACGGATCCTCGCTTGGACACGAGCCTCTCTCACTCAAAGAAAATGTGCGTGGCGCCGTGATTCTGAGCAGATTTCGTTTTGCCCGGACAGGAAACGTCATTGCCCGTGCATACTGCCTCGCTAGCTTCAACGTCGCCTTTGCCGTCGCACGGGGTTGCAAGATCACATGTCCAGCCACTATGTGAAAAGTTACAAATTCTGTTATCCTGCTACAGGCTATCGCTCGAGCCTGTGTTTCTAGTTGCAGGCTATCGGTCATCGGCAGTCGTAGCACCGGTCATAGATGCACTTAGGTTCCACGACCAATCGATCGCTTGATAGGATATAAAAGTATGGATGCCACCGCGCAGCAGATCGCCGATGCCGTGCGGCACAAGGAGGCTGGGAATGTATTTTTCAAGGAGAAAAACTACAAGAAGGCCCTCGGCCAGTACCACCGGGTCTTTCTGTACGTCAAGGCCCTGAAGGACGACGAGGAGGTCGCCAAGAGCAAAAGCCGAGATCAGCAGGGTTCGGACCAAAACGATTTCAGCGGGATGGCTTCCATTGCGAGCTCCGGACACCAGACAGCGATTCCGCCGGAGCAGCTCGACGAGGTCCGCCTGCTCAAGGTGACGACAAAAGTTAACATGATGACGTGCTACCTGAACCTGTGCGAGCGCGTGAGGGAGGGCATCGAAAGCGGGGACGCCGCGCAACTGCAGGATTGGCTCCAGACGTCAGGATCTCAAACGGCCGGCGGCGCGGCGGGGAGCGGTGTAGTAGTACCAGGAGCGCCCATGTTGGACGTGGACATGCCGGATGCGCACGATGAATTGTCTGCGGTCCTCGCGGCCGCGCGCAGGGAGACGGAGCGGTGGCTGGCGCGGTGTGTCGAGGAGGGGAAGGACGCCGTGCGACTGCTGGCTTTCTTTCCGCACCTGGAGTACGACGCGAGCAAAGCCCACTACAAGCTGGGAAAAGCGTTTTTGCTCGCGGGCGATCTGGGGAACGCTTCAGAACAGCTGCAGGTGGCGGGAAGCAGCGGTGTCGACGTGCGTAAGGAGCTGCGGCAGGTGGAGGAGCTGCGCCGTGCGGAAAAGCAGCAGGACAAGGCCCGACTGCAGGCAATGTTTGGCGGCAAACTACAGCGATGAGAAGCGGATTGAGGAGCCTATGAGACCATATGGGATCTAAAGGGAACCGATGAGGAAAGGCTATGACTTTGGGACTCAGCGAAAACGACAGGAAGGGGTTGAGGGGTTGATTCAAGTGAGGACAGTGATAGAAGAGGAAGATTACGGTTGGGTCGGCGCTGGTAGGGCGCCGCAGGACGGCGCGTGCTGGTTGGAAGAAAGAGCATCAAAGCTTTCTGAAGATCGCCATATTCGTCAGAAAACAGGACCCCGTTACTAGATCGCGGCAAAGCGACAGCGAGCACGGAACGCTTGCAAAGCAAGCACCTCGTGGTCTGCGTGCATTCCAGGCACGAAGGTCTAAAGCGTCGCTCCAGAATCAGAAACAGAATGCAGAAAAGGCAGTGATTACAAGCGCAGACAGGCACGGCGCAAGTGAAGCCGGAAGATCGTGAACGTGATCCTGAATCGTCGTGGAAGAGGATGAAGATCCCAAGGCCCTAGCACTTTCTCTACTTGGAAAACGTGGTAGAAGCTTCGTCTCATCCTTTGTCGATTGTCAGGCAGCATCATCTTACGGCCATTAGAAGAGGCCCCAGAACCAGGAGACCTTTCGGTCAGGAAGTAGCACAGGCACGGGCGCAAAGAAAGAGAACTCCAGCAACAGGGTAGCGATTGGTACCTCAACAGGAAGGAAGGAAACAAGGCAGGATGTCGCGCGATCAGTTGAGCTTGTTGCACGACAAGATGAGTCGGATGGAGAGGACGATTGCGGATCAGGGGGAGCGCATTAACGTGCTGGAGAAGGAGCTCTTTTTCTCGAAGGGAGGTACTTTGTTCGTAAAAAAATCGCAAGAATTAAATATACATTCCGCATAGCGAAGATGAAGCTCCATCGATCCACGTTGCCAGATGGACGATTCCTTCCCTCGCAGGCAACGAGTCATATCCGACATCCATTTGTTAATATTTGTAGCGACCACAGACAACTCATCTAGAAAGCAGCTCCCCACGCACCTCCCCCCCAATCTCGTATCCCATATCGACAGACGCTTCTCCCCGGCGCGGGGTTTCCTCGCAGCGCGCTGTTCGTAGTGAACGGTCGAACGACGACACGAGTGCGCGAGTGATTGCCAAACTTGAGGAGCGCGGCGTGGACGATCGCTGCATCGACTTCTGGCGCTCCCACCCGGAGTGCCACGCCGACCTGATCGACGTCCTTGAGAACGAAGAGCTTCCGCCCGGACGCGAGGCCGGCCGTGACGAGTCGCCTTACTGGATGAGCAAGATGAAGTGGTACCTGTACTTTTTTCTAACCTTATCGATCAATGATCTATCACGACACCCGATGGATATAGTAAATGTTCGATTTAGTGGTTCTTGTGGTTCTTCCTGCGACGTTCATCATCTTTCACCGGTGCAGTAGAGACCACAGACACTGCAGCTTCTGGCCTTCTTATTGCGCAGTTGTTGGTGTTTTGTAACAGTAACTGTAAATCTGTACTTCTGGCTCAGGCAACTGGATGCGCGGGAAGGCAAGGGTGGGAAAAAGGGCAAGGGCAAGGGAAAGAGATCGCGGTCCCGCTCTCGCGACACCCGGTATCGCTGAAAACCACCCTGGGCAAGATCGAGGATTTGAATACTTTTCCATTTCTACGTGCCCGCCTCTGTAGACGCCGGGCGCGTATCAAATAACGACGAACGTCTCATACATGATGAAGAGTGGGTCCATTCATGAACTGTGGTCCGCGCCGAAAACACGTCATACAAACGATCAGCAGTGAAACATTCGACCACTTTTGCGCACACGAGATGCGGTTCATAGGCATGCTGTCGACGGTCAAGTGTCATTCGAATCGTACATGATTAGTGTTCTCCGCTGGCACTGTGGGATTCTCGGATAGAAGTCGGGCGACGATGCGACAAATACACGCGGGCAG
Source organism: Amoebophrya sp. AT5.2 (assembly GCA_005223375.1). Taxonomy (NCBI): domain Eukaryota; class Dinophyceae; order Syndiniales; family Amoebophryaceae; genus Amoebophrya; species Amoebophrya sp. AT5.2. Next base: position 17,665 of record RXOD01004548.1, read on the forward strand.
GGCTGAAATTCGATGGGGAAAGCAGGGATTTGGCCGGTCTTTGGGGGATCTGTATAGGTTGAAAGAACTGATCCTACGCCTCTCAGACATATCGAGTATTGAATGTTTAATGGAATCGCCCGCCAGGCACAGGCAGTGCCCCTATTTTTCTTTCATCAGCATGTTGAGAACAAGGTGGTTTTGACGGGTATTTCATAGGTAGGCCATCGGATCAATAGTTCATGCTGAACACGATCAAGGGTGCTCCGCCGCCCGCGCCGAGCGGCCGCGTGCGTGGCACGCAGTGGCGCCATGCTGCCGGCGACCCGTTCACCGTCGAGGAGCAGCTACCTGTCCAATTCAACAGCATGGGCGAGCGCGTGCTTGACATTTACCGCGGCATGCGTCAGGAAACCACCACGCTCGGCGTCTTCCTCAAGCAGCAGATGAAGGCGGACGAGAGCGTCGCGCGACTAAACAAATCCGTTTCGCAGCCACAGCTACGCAGAAACAAGGACTACGGGGAACACGTATGAATCTATGGGTGTTGTTTCTTACTTCGTATTACATTTACAATTTAAAATCAGAAAAAAGGTGTCTGCCTCGTAGTCCGCGATGCGCGTCATGTCTTCCGGTGAAAAAAAAACAGCCCCGCGTGCAGGCGCACATGACGCGAATCGCGGACTACGAGGCAGAGCTGCGGGAGCTGCAGCCCAGCCGCGACAAGGTCGCCGACAAGGTGGAGATGTTTTCCCGTGTGGCGCGCTTCAAGCGGGCCGGGCTGGTGGGGGAGCGCTCGGTGCCCAGTTTCGACAAGTGGAAGGCCGTGTACGGGACGAACTCGCGGCAAACGGACTGGAAAAACTTCGCCTGCGACAGGCACAAAGTAGTGCGCTGGACCAGCCGGGACCCACTCAGCCTGCGGGGAACGTGAATCGTGCGACGGAACCGATGAAATGCAGACGGAGGTCCGATGGATCTAGGGTGGACTCGGAAGGGGTCGTGAAAGGGCACTGGGGGAAAGTGGCTTCTTCTTTGGCGGACTTTTGGTGAAGATTTATTTGTGTACAATACGATTGTTTTGGGCGAACAAGTTTCAGTGGAACAGCTTTAAGCCGGTACTGCGGCGGCGGCGAAGAGTCGTCTTCATGTACAGGACCGCGTGAATGTTTAAGTAGAAGCGAGCACAGCACGAGCAAAAGAAGCAAACAATTCCACAATGGAGGCGCGGAGTGGTGCGGCCCACGTCGAATTCCTGCGCTGGGCGAGCGCCTGAGATAATCTGGATTCGAGATATCCACGTTGAGAGTGAGGAGTGGGGGCTTATTTGCGTGCGAGGGAAGTCCCGAGAGCTCGGGGGTGCTGGTGGTGGAAGTAGAAGAGGGGGTAATTATATAGATTTACGGCTTTTGCGCTGAGATTTAGTGCGTAGTCATCCAAAGCAGGCGCAAGCAGGCAAACGATTTATGCAACTTAAATTTTTCTTTTCCGACGCCCACGAAAGAACGGAATGATGGATGGCCGTTCCGGTTCCCCTACGTCGCCGTTTGAGTGAGCTTCTCGCATCTGCATTCCGTTCGGGGGAACAATCCGCCTCTGCATTCCTGCGATACCGTCAACGAACTGGGAACAAATGTCGCGGTTTTTCTGGCGTTGCGCGCCGGCTCGGCGACGCGGCTGCGGTTTCCCCCCACGGGGGGGAAGGATGAAAGGGATAAAAGCCGTCTGCTTGGCCTTTGGACTGGCCTTCGCTCAGGAACACCACGGAATATTACCATCGGCCGACTCGACAGTCGCTGCGGAAAGCCGGGCCGGCCCACTCGAAAGCGCGGCAGGGGCAGATGCGGTCGCTCGCAGCCCTGAAGATCGCAGCACCGCAAAGCCCCGCATCGCCTCGCGGGCGCTGCAAGGGTCTTCCTCGATAGAACTTTCGCGCGAATACAAGGAGAACTTTAAGAGGGGGCAGCTGGACGTTTTACCGGCCGCGGTGGTGCTTGTTTTCCTGGTCACGGCGTCCTTCGTCGGGCTGGGGATGATGCTCTACCGAAACGGCTACTGGTTCGAGGCGCTCTACGCCGGAATCTTCGCTATCGTCTTCGTCTCCTTCCACGTGCACGACGCAAACGCGCGCGCGCAGGCGGAATACGGCGTGTACTCATGCGATTTCTTTTTCTTTCAATCTTTCATCCAGTGATGTTGTGCCTATGACACACCCCGCACCTCGTCTATCCACTTGAATATCTTAGCACCGACTTCTATCCAATTACTTAAGTTAGTATGCAGACATCTTCGGCCAGTGTCCTCGGCCTTGGTTTTTCGAGGCTTGGGGCGCACCCGTGCGCGACCCCCATTGCAGTGGGATGGCTTTTTCACTTGGGACCCCAGCCGGCAGCACGCTCCTGTGCGACAAATTTATAAATTTTCCTATCCCTCGATGAACAGCGAGGACCACTCCGACGTGTACTACTTCAATTTGAACGTGGACGCTTGGCACAAGCTCGAGACTTGCTACGCGGTGTATGGTCTCCTTCTTCTGATCAACCACTGCATGGCGAATTCCTTTCCTTTCCACGACGAGCTCTGGCAGGCGTGGAGTTTTCTTTTCATCCTCTACGCGTACGAGGTTGAGCAGAACAGTCTGCAGTACGACAACCTCATCTTTGTCCCGGTGATCCTCGCGCTGACCTGCTTCCTGATAAAGTTGCTCTTCCTCTGCCGGTCGGAAGAGGAGGACGACTACGAGAAGAAGAAGATCGGCTGCGCCTTCGGGCTGTGGCTGTTGGTGATTGTTGTTTACGGGGTGCTGCGCATGGCGGTAACCGCAGACCCGTTTTCGGTGATACAGCCAGAGCGGCAGGTCCTCGCCGTGGTCATGTGCGGGGCATGCGCCATATCCGTGCAGTTAAGGGGAGGGCCAACCCCTATTTATCGGGGCATTGGTCTGGTGTTGGGCGTCTTGAAGTTCCTCTGGTAGTTGGTCCCGTATGATGTGGGCAGTGGCGATGGGTTGTGCTGTGTT
>RXOD01004549.1:0-20643 GCA_005223375.1 Amoebophrya sp. AT5.2
AGCTGGTCCGACACGAGGTCGACGTAGCGTACGACGCAGGAGAGGAAGACGAGCATGCCCAGAAGCAGGAGTTTCTGGAAACGATGACCTCCTCGGCCGACGGAGATGGCGAGGACAAGATCAGTCATGGTGCGTCGAGAGTAGAAAGCGACGCAGCTTTCCCTTCCGCGCATCAGTATTATAACGCGGGCATAAACCTCCAAGACCAAGACCTCCAGGACCACGACCACCATCAAGAGCAGCTCGACGAGGCGATGGTGGAACAGGATGAAGCGAGAAGCAGCCACAGCATTACAACTGATTCCACCAGCGCTACTGAGTCAAAGTCTTCCGCTGTGAACTCCTGCGCCGCGGACGAGCGCGATACCAACATCCCTGCCAACAGAACTTGCGGCGCGTCCGGTGGCGTTAGAAATTTCTGCGAAAGGGAAGGCTGGACTGGCGGCTTTGTCCTGGATAACGTAGTGGATTTCGGCACCCCGACCCCTGGCCCTGCCGCGAAGGACTGTCTATACCAAGGAAGCTTTAAGCGGAACTTCCCCTGGAGCGAGGGCAACGTGCCTCAAAGTGGCACTGAGAAGCGAGCCACCTGTCGGACTCTTTGCAGCCGCGCCCTGCACTGCACGCACTTCGCCTACGCAGGCTACAACCTCACCGAAACCACTTTTCACGTGGAATGCCTGCTTTTCAAAGGCTGTCCGCAAGCTGTTCTACTGCCCGGGGATGAACTAGGCGTAGACGGCAACGTCTTCCCACAATACCAGGACGGCTGGTCGCGCCCGCAGCTGCAATACCAGCCAACTGTATGGCGCTGCGTGGCGGCCGAACCCGAACCCGCTTCCGCAACTCCAGTCGACGGCGATCAACCCGGCCCCACGCCCGCAAATGCAACGCCAGTCGACGGCGATCAACCCGGCCCCACTCCCGGAAGTGCAACTCCAGGCGGCGGCGATCAACCCGACCCCACTTCCTCAGCCAAAACTGCTTCAAGCGCCACGTCCTCAACAACGACAACCTCAGCAGTTGTTCAAGAGGGCAGTGTCTCGGCCATAGTAGCAGTGGTGATAGCGGGGGGCGTGATCGCCGCTGGGGCGGTATTAAGCTACATTGAATTGAACCAAAACAATCCTGGGAATGTTGCATATTAAACGAAAGAATATCTTTTGGGGAAGCTCCAGCTGATGCAAATCCCAAGATGAAGTTTGAGACACTTCTTTACGAATATCGGCACGAAGAAAAAGGTTAGCGAGTACTTGCAGACGATCTCGCTCAATCTCAAATCAATCTAAATGCATGCTTTGCTGTTGCAAAAGAAACCGAAGCGAAAGACTGGCGTGCCAAGTTTTTGAAAAGCATGACAACTACGACGCAAAAACAAATGCAGTGCGATTATTTCACGGCCCGATCATCGACGACGGAGTTTGATGATCTCGTCCGCGATCGAAGCGTTGCTGTTGATGCGGTCAGATCCCTGCATTGGTGTTGAACATTTCTGCCTGTGTCTCAATTTGCGGAAAAAAATGTGAAAGCGAGCCACGTCGTTCACGTCATGCAGACCGTCCCTCCGTCCCACCGCGGGCGTGGAAGTTCCACGTCCTCGGCCTCGCGGTCGTTGCGCGTGCGTGCCTCGCTCGTTGGTTTGCTCCGCCTGGCAGCAACTGCAAGCAGACCAAGTGCGGAGCCACCGCCAGCAGACACTTCTCCTGGCGCAGCGGATGAGAGCAGAAGCAGCAGAGCGCAGCAATTAGTGCGCCGGGAAGACGATGATGAAGATGAAGACTATCAGGATGATGTCGCTGTGCCGTTTCATGTTCCTTCTGCTCCCCGACGAGCATCGCCGCGCGAGCTGGTCCGACACGAGGTCGACATAGCGTACGACGCAGGAGAGGGAGACGGGCATGCCCAGAAGCAGGAGTTTCTGGAAACGACGACCTCCTCGAACGACGGAAATGACGAGGACACGATGAATCATGGTGCGTCGAAAGTAGAGGCTTTGCACAGCGAGCAGCGGCCGGCTCCGGCTGCATCCCCACCAGCGGTCACCAGCGCAGAGATAGAATCGACACCACGGTCACGACCAGAGTCGCCCTCGTCGCGTACGCCAGCCGCGAAGCACAGAACGACGCAGCTTGACGAGGCGGTAATGGAACAGGAAGCAAGCAGTCGCAGTAGTACTGATGCCACCAGCGGTGCTGAATCTTTAACCTCGAATGCTGACTCCTGTGCCGAGGACGAGCGCCATGCCATCATCCCTGACGGCAGGCTGTGTGGCACGTCAGATGGAGGTTCCTGCCAAAAGGAAGGAGACGGCAATGGCGGATGGATCATGCATGACAACGGGACAGCAAAGTGGCCCCAAGACGACGCAGTCGCATTCGAGACGACTTATGAGGACGGCGGCTGTCGGTACCAGGGAACGTGGATGCGGAACGACGTCGATGGAAATGAAACTGAGAAGCGATCCATCTGTCGGACTCTTTGCGGTCTGGCCACGGGCTGCACGCACTTCGCCTACACGGGATGGTCGGCGCAGGTCTTGTGCATGGTTTTCAATGGCTGTGACCGCGAATATGAGCTGGACGAAAACAAAAGTGAATTCGAACAAAGACAGGACAACTCCGCCGCGGGCTGGGGCTCTACGCTGGAGGAGCGCACGCCCACTGTATGGCGGTGCTTGTCTGCGGCAGCTCCCAGTCCTACAGATTCAGGGGACAGTCCCAGTCCCAGTCCCACAGATTCAGGGGACAGTCCCAGTGCCAAAACCACAGCTTCAGCGGCGAATGGGACGAATACAACGGATGCGGAAGTAGCCGGCGGTGCCAGTGTCTCGGCCATAACAGCAGTGGCGATAGCGGGGGCCGTGATTGCCGTTGGAGGGGCGGTACTTAGCTACAATGAGTTCAACAAAAACAATCCTAGGGATGCTGCAGCTGATGCATATTGAAAGATTAGCTGGGGAAGCTCCAGCTGATGCAAATCCCGATATGAAGTCTGAGATACTTTTTTAAACGAATATCGGCACGAAGAACAAAGCTCTGCTAGTTGCGAATGGGAATGGCGGGCAGGTGCTCGTACACTGCGTAGCGGAAGCGGAACGCGTACGCGTCGAATTCATTTTGAAGATCAATGTAGAGCACTCCACGTTCCGAAATCGAGATGCGGAAATCTTACGAGCCTGCTTCATCTTCTGTGTACTGTACCAGAGATCCTTCACCCGTGCGCGAACTAGAAAGGTCTTTACTCTCGCCAGGAGTTTGAATTGATTCATATACGATCGGAAAATGATCAATACTAGTGCAACTTCTACGCTTGTGGATCCACTTGCGCATCTTCTAGTCGGAGCAGCATCACAACGTCAAGGTCATCGTCACAAACAACGAATCTTTCATGATCCATGCTCGCGACAGGTCCTGCGATAGCTTCGAGTGCTAGTCATAGTACGACATAGCGAGCGGTAGTTCCCTCGAACACGTCATTTGTTTTTTGTGGTCATCAATAGCACTAGACTGGAGATTTTTCGGGTAAATAGGCTCATCTGACTACCACGAATACGATTGCGAACGGCTCATTGTTTGAGGTACCACTCGCCTGTCACTAGAACACTACACGAGAAGTAGACAAAAGTTCACTTGACAACACGCGACTACAGACGCAGCTTATATGTCAAGTATTTCTCATCTATTGAAGAGACGAGAGTAGGTACAGAAGGAGTCCCATTTGTTCCCTTCCTGTACTAGTTTGCGTCCCTTGCGTTCGTCGGCTGTGGCTTTCGTTGTCGCAGCTCCTACTTTCACTTCCTTGACACGCTTTTTGCTTGTAGAACAAATTCCCTTGAAATCTGCTTCTCGCGGGTGACAAGAACCTGTCAAAAGACTTCGAGGAACTCTTCAGTTCCACCCTGTGTAGTACTGGAAACACTCACGTATAGAATTTTTTCAAGAACGAACAAGACCTTCTAGTTCACTACAAAAAGACTAGCTAAAGAGTTCTAGGCGCACCACAAACACGAGTTGCTAGTTTTTCATCACGACGTACCGATTTTCCAAGAGCCCAAGAATCAAAGTACACAAGCAACGAACCGCCTTTAGTACACCAGCACAGGCAAGAACCGGGCAGCGACGCCAGTCGGATAGAGTTTCTACTTTTTCTACTGCGTCATCTCTCGGTCTGAAGATCGGACTAAAAAGCCACGGAAAAAATGTCCTCTCTGGCGACTGGAAATATCAACAAGGTCCAGCGGGAGCAGGCGGACGGCCCTCAACAGACTCTGGACTGGTCCGATCTGTCGCTGTGGCACCAGATGAAGGCCGAAAACAAAAGTAAGATCTCTCCCGTCGACCTTCATCAAGGAGATAACATCTCTGACGGCTGTACGTCCACCGCCGCTCCTGGCAGCGGCAGCAGTTCGCCCCATTGCTTCTCGGTAGGAGGAGATTCCACGCGCCGCAACAGCGCCAGTTGCGACATGTCCACAACGATTCAACATCTTCATCAGACGACGGGAAATGCAGGTAGTGCTGATCCCTCTGGTGTTGCCAATTTCTTGCGCGATCTGAATTCCTCTGCTGCGTCTCCCACCGGAACTAACTCGGATAACGTCGCCCCGTCCGCTGCAGATGCCACCTTCGACGCGCTTTTGCAGATGGAGTTGTTCGAAAGGGGAGGCCGTCAGGCGGGTACCTTTGATCCCAATCTCGGTGGCAGGTTTCCAGTTCCAGAGGGGCTCGATGAGAACTCCCGTCTGTCGAACTTTTTGGGAGTGTCCTCGGACGCGCTGGCGCCCACCCCGCAGAACGCAAACCAGAGTGGAGCAGCTACCCACTGGAACGACCAGCGCAACGGCTGGACCCAGGCCTTGCGCAAGGCTAGTAATTCTGCGTCGATTTCTGGGGGTCGATCTGCATCCGTCGAAAAGTTTGAAACCCTGTTCGCCATGTGGAAAATGGCGGGCCAGCCGACGATCGGCAGTCATCCGTACTGCAAGGCCGGTAACGGCGGTTATCAACATGGTTCGTGGTCTCCGTCTTCCGGCTACTATCATGGTTCCTACGGGCCGGCCGGCACTTCGCGGGGCTACCTGCGCAGCAACTACAGGGCGGCTGACCTGCGCAACGGCGAGGGTGTTGACTCCTGGGGCTGGAACACGGGTGTCGCTGCTTCGCCTTCGCAGCAGTGGGCAGCAGCTTCGTGCGCATCTTCGAAGAACTCGTTCCAGAGCAGTCTGCTGGGCTCCTTCGTCCCCGAGGAGACCACGGACACCAGGCAGCTGAGCGGCAGCACGACGTACAATTCCCAGGCAGCAAGCGAAGTAGAAGACGTACTACAATACCACTACAGGGACGCAGCCCACAACACCGGTCCCAACTGCCGGAAGCGGTCCGTCCACCTGTCCACTCCCACGCCGCAGACCTTCTCCACGCTGCTGGTCGCGAACCTGGCCCCCGACACTTCGCCGGACCGGCTGCGCGAGTTTTTGCAGAAGTACGGGCGGATCAAGGACGTGTACTTGCCCCTGACGTACAACAGGAACCCGCCGCGGCCGAAGGGCTACGGCTTCGTTGAGTTCCACCACTGCGCAGACGCCATGAACGCACTGAATTAAGGAGAGGGTGAACCCATTTCCCCGGGAACAGGTCGGAAGGAATAGGACACTTGTAGTTCGTGACGTAATTTGTGTGGTAGGCATTGGGCTCCATGGGGGGCGTGTGTGGTGTTGTATTTTACTTGTATCTTACTGGTATCTATTGGACTGGTATTTGACATTGACTTGTATTGGTCTGGTTGGCGTCTTGTATGTAGTGTTTAGGGCGAAACTGAAGAAGGAAAGCAGCGGGTATAGGCGTCGCTTTGGGAGGTGCAGCTTCAGGCAGTTACAGCGGATTGGGTTTTTGATGTTGATGTCGGGTCTCCGATATTTCACTTGTATTTTACTTGTATTTCGTCGAGTAGGCTACGAGACCCAGCACGAGCCCAGAAACAGCACCAGAAATGGCTTTTTTTTCTCTCTAACTGGAAATCCTCCGCAAGAACCGGCAGGAGATGAACCTGAAGGTCGCGTCGACGGCCATGTCGCCCTCGACCTCCAGCAGCGACCCGAAGACCGCAGCTTCGTGGGTCGCGGGCGCCGAGGGCCTCGTGGTGATCGACAAGACCGCCACTATGCTGGACGCGCTCGCCGGCGCCGGTGTGGACGTGAAGGCGAAGGTGGAGGATTTGTGCACCCTGGACGGCCGCAGACTGCAGTTCGACGTGGCGAAAGCGACGCGAAAAAACGAGACGGAAATGTACCAGCGGACGGGGCTGCGCTGAGCCGCGAGAGCTAGAGCTATGGGCCGACATCAGCATCACTTTTTTCGACCTGCGATAAAAAAAAGTGCTTTTTCGAGGGGCACGTCGCATTCTCGGCGCAATCGATGGCGATGGACGATACTAAAATGATATTTTGACCTAGGTAGGAGCAGGAGAAGAACTCGACGGTGGCTGCACAAGTGCTGGTTTGATGATGAACTACCGGTGGACGATGAAGAACGAAAATGATGGCAAGCAGTTTTAGGGTACTTGAACAATTTTTTCAGGCTGCGATTTATGTATTCGCAGCCCCTAGTTGTAGCGTAGCGGATGGTTCATTGCAAAAACGGGCTCCCAGTGGAGATTGGGGTGGACGGTCGGGGGGGTCGAAACGAATGCGTAGCCGCTGCACTCCAGTGTGCCAAAATCGGCCCTCCGGGTCAGTTTCCTTCCTCTTCCCGCTAGATTCTAGAGGCCGTTTTGTGCAATTCCAGCGTACCAACACCAAGTACAACCCGTTGGTCTACTTCTACTAGTCCCTCTGCTTGGCCTTGGCCAGAAGGAACGCAACCGAACAAGGTGCACAACACACATTCATACTTTTTTGAACATCACACGGTTTGCTACAAGATTTCAACAACCGCAACAGCAGTCGGGGATTCTACAGCAGTGGTTTTGGCAGTGCTTTCGTTTTTCCTACTTGGCTCCACTTTCACAACCTTTTGTGATGCCTATTAATTTCCCACACATGAACATGAAGATGAACTATAGGAATGCTATTACTACTGTTACTCGTCGACTAAACATCAACATGGGGGGGCTTCTTGGGAGTACCAGGAAGCCGCACCAGCGTCGAGGGCTAGGGATGGAAGGCTGAGGGTATAACATTTGTCTTTCATCCTTTGTCTACGACTGTAGTTCATCAATTACGTTGAACGAGCTTTCGTCCGCACGTTTAAATAAAGTAGGCCTTTACTTACCTTTCGCTGGCAGGTTGACGCTTTTTCCTATTTTTTTTTTTCGTGTACTTTACTTTCTACAACTCTTCATGATTCAAGCATTGTTCCCGTTGCCTCGCCGACATTGAGCGTGGAGGTTCTGGCCGCGTTGTAGCTAGTAGTGCAATTGTTCAACGGTCGAGACACTGGATAATTTTTTCTGTCCCGGGCGGACCCGTGGATAACTTTTTCCGCGTGGAGTGCCCGAGTTCGTCTTCACCGACGGCGGAAAAAAACAATGCAAAGTCATACCCTTACCCACAGACTTTCTCGAGCTCTACATACCTTTTGAAAAAAATGTGCAAAAAAAGCAAAAAATACTATGGCGTGCGCCGCGGCTGCGGTTTCTTGAGGGTGGCACCAGATGCGCGCAAAAGCATTGCTGCCCATGATTGCATTTTGCATTGCATTCGAATATGTTCAAGACCGCACGAACGTCTTTCAATATGCAGAGGAGTGAAAGCACCGCACAAAACGATGACGCGTGAATATTTTTTTGGGCGTGAATGTGACGAAGAGAGCTACGCAAAGTGAACTAGTTCTTGCGCACAGCATTTCTTGAACCGGTCTTCCCGGCACCTCTACTTAGTTACGTACTCTACACGCAGTGGTGACTGATCATTCGCAGTAAAACGACGGAGACCAAAATAAAATGAAGACATCGACGTGCGCGACGGCGCCGGGCGCTTCGTCCAGCACTGAGGAGCGGTACATCGAGATCAATGTCCACCCGCTTCTCGAGAAGCTCGGCGAGGCGCTCGCAGCGAGCCTCCCCGATGAGGTGGACCGATTTGTACTCGAGTGGCTCGAGGATTTGCCGACCACGCCCTCCAATACAAACGCGGGCTCCTCAACATCTTCAGCTGTAAACAATGCAATGGGAGCGGGTCGCGCGCCGGTTGATGGAGCTGAGGGCACGACGGGCAACATCAAGAGCGGCAATTCCCCGCCCACTTCCACGTCCGCCGTGACGAAGCAGACGAGTGTGCAGCAGCGGCGGGACTTTGTGCAGCGGGAGGTGTCGCCTCTGCTCTGGCAGATCACGTACGACTGCCTCACGAATCGGCCGAGGAACGTGCGGCAGTTTTTGATCGACAAGTGGCGCAAGAAGATCCACCGCCGGTCCCAGACCTCTGCCTTCGACTCCTGCGACGACATGCTCTCTGACGACGACGACAACATGCTCTCGGAGCAAGAGGTGGAGCGCATGCGGAACCTGATGACGGACCGGAGGATCGGAGTCTCAGCGGAAAAGATGACTAAGGAGAGGTGGAGCAACCCCTATTTATCGGGCATTGTTGTTCCTTCTGGCGGTGGGGATCATCTACTTGTAGTTCTTCTGGTAGCTATGGTCGCGTATGATGTTTGCACGGCGGGGTGGCCTGTGTTGTCTTGTACTTCGTCTCCCCTTGATGTTCCGTCTCGTATTTTGTCTCGACGACATCCGAACGAGCAACACGCCAGAAAGGCCGCCAAAAATGGGTTTAGGTTTTGCACCCCTCTGTAAGATAACTTCCGCGGAAATGCAGAACTACGAGGCGCCCAAGTTCGCGAAGACGGAGACGCAGCGGGCGGAACTCAAGTCCCTGATCAAAAGGTCGAAGGACGGGAAGATGCACATGCTCTTCGGACTCGTAAGCGACGGCACGCTGGAGAAGGTTAGGATCAACAGTCGGTAGTGAGAGGCCGCGCTAATATCTTGGGGCATTTAGTATTGGTTCCTGCTTCTATCTGCCGGGAGACCTCCGACAGGAGAGAGGCAGGCCCTGGGGGACCTGGCCGGAGGTCTGGCCTGCCACTTCGTTCCGGCGAAGCCTGTGCGACCAGGATTATGTCCCTTGCAACGTATTTATCCGCCCGCCCATCTTTTTTTCCGAATCATATTTGCAGAAATCAATGGCTCTAGAGACCAGACATCTGGGGAGCCATCGCACTATCGCTATCGGCTGCCCTTTGTAACAAAGTGGTGGACGCCATGGAGGTCGTGCGCGTGAAAAAGAAGGAGCACGTGATCCGGCAGGGGGAGGAGGGCGACTTCTTTTACATCGTGCAGAATGGTAAGTTCGACATCTACGTCTCCGGCTCGAAGGTGTTCGAGGCGGGGCCGGGCTTCGCCTTCGGCGAGCTGGCGCTCCTGTACAACGCGCCGCGAAGCGCGAGCATCCAGGCGAGCCAGGTGCTCCTAGTTTTGTCGCTTGTTTCGCTACTGCTTTAAATTGAACTCTACTTCTGCCACAGTCGGAACTCACTCTCACAGTCACACTCAGTTTTAGACCTATAATGCTGTCGCCATCTTCGCAGGACTCCGAAGTGTGGAGGTTGGATCGGGTGGCTTTTCGCATGCTGGTCGTGATGGCGCAAGAGGAAAAAATGCGGGAGTACGTGAACTTCCTGCAGAAAGTGAACATCTTCGAGACGCTCTCCAACCACGAAGTCGCACGTCTGGCCGAAGTCGTGCAAGAGGAAGACTTCGAGGAAGACGAGGCGATCATCGAGCAAGGAGCCGTTGACAACTCTATGTACTTACATAGCTGCTTCTATCTTTCTAAACTCACACTGACTTCCACTTCCCGACTTTGCTTTTGTAGTTCCTTGTGTCGAGGATCGGTATCTATCGGATGAGGATCGGGCTTTTAGTAGTACTTCTACACCCCTCTGCTCGCATGCGCTTGATGGTAGCTTCTATCTTGATATGGAGGATCATTGGGCTAGGTTTATCGTGCTTTCGGGGTCCTGCGTGGCCTGCATCCAGAAGGAGGGCGAGGAGGAGCTCGAGGTGATGCGGTACGGTCCCGCCGACTACTTCGGGGAGATCGCCTTGCTGAACGCGACTCCGCGCCAGGCCAGCGTGTACGCGACGGAAAGCAACACCGTCCTGCTCATGGTCGACGAGCCCTCCTTCCGCCGCATCCTCGGCCCGGTACGGGACATCCTGAAGCGGAAGATCTCGCTTTACCAAGCCTACGACGACTTCCTGCAGAAGTCGGACGCGGAGGCGGAGGAAAACATCAAAAACTCGGGGAACAAGCCCACGAGCAGCAAACAGCTGGAGAAAAAAGGTCCCCAAGTCAAGAAGTACCGAAAAATAAAGGCGGCGGAAGCGGAGAACGCGAAGTTTAGGGAGTCGCTGACCGTGGGCGGCAGTTCGCCGACCGGAGGGGCGCGAGGCTTCACGAGCACGACGCTGATGCAAGAAAAAGAACCAGAAACCCTGAAGGAGAAGGTATGAGTACTACTTACTTCTCAGCAGTACAGAGTAACGGGACGAAAAATAATCCGTTTTTCTGCACCAGCTTTTGCTTCTAGACGTCGCAGACCATCGTGCTCCAGAAATTGAAATTTAATATAGCCCTTCTTTTTCAACATCTATCAACAACACGCTCATGATCCACCATGATCGGAATACAGATCGCCGCCGACTTCCGTCGTCCCGAGCTGGTGAAGGTTTCTTCCGATTTCGCCATCCAGGAGGCCGCCTTCTCGGTGATCTCCGAGCTAAAGCCGAACCAAACATTCAAGGATAACAAGCCGCTCAAGATCTTGATCTCCACGGCCGCCGGCGGGTTCGCGGTGAGCAGCAGTAAGGGGCCGTCGAGTACTTCCCCGGCACCGGTAACTTCCAACGTCTCCGTCTCCAAGCAGCCCACGACCTCGCCGAGCAAGGAAGAGGGCCAGTCCGTCGCGTACACGTATTCCGCGCCCTCCCAGCTCAAGGGCCCCACCCTGTCCTCCGTGGTGATTCAGAAGGGGCAGAAACACAATTTCGATCCCACCCCGAACCAGGACAATCTGTTCTTCCACACGCTGAAGAACGGGCTGCTCCTGCTCGGCGTGTGCGACGGCCACGGGCCCTTCGGGCACATCGTGTCGCTGCGGGTGTCGCAGACACTGCCGCACTTTCTCATGAAGCTGTTCGAGGAGAAGAAGGTGAAGCAGGACGATGTTACTTCTGCTGCAGAAACGAAAAACGCCACCTCCTCTACTCCACAGGAGGACCTCCACGGCGGCAACCAGGTACAACCAGTTCCCTCCTCCGCGACGCCGTCGAAGGACCGCGCGGGCTATTTTGACTGGGAGTCGGCCTTCCACCAGGCCTTCGATAAGGCCATGACGGACCTGCGGGAATTCGCGAACGCTCACGGCATGAACTTCGACGTGAGCGGAAGCACCTGTTCCGTTCTGGTGCTGCACGAACAGAAGCTCCACCTCGGGTGGGTGGGCGACAGCAACGTGCTCGTTGCCAGCTACAACCGCCACGACAGCACGGAGATCTTCACCACAAGGGTGCACGCGCCGGAAGCGGAAAGGGAGCGGATCGAGCAGGCGGGCGAAGCGGAGGTGCGGGAGATCGCCGAAGGGAGCTACCGAATCTATCTGAAGGGCACGAACGTGCCGGGACTCACCATGAGCCGGGCGTTCGGGGACTTCCTACTGCAGGGAAAAGGCGTCACGCACCTGCCCGACTACAAGTGCCTCACCATGCAGCCAGGAGACGAGTGGTTCTCGATCGGTAATAAATTATACCTAGAAATCCACTTTGCCTATACTAACTTGCCAAATAGAGCGCTTCTTGTCGTGGGAGTATCCTTGCAATTTTTCTTGGCTTTCTATTTCTTAGAGTTTGGGCTTTGCGCAAGCAGTGCAAATTTAACGTCAAAAAGCAGCTGTTGGTTGCTTCTTTCTCGCATTTCGACAATGGATATCGTCGGTGGCGAAACACAAAAACCATAACCCACAGTTGCGACGGACGGCATTTGGGAGTTTCTGTCTTCCGAGGAGGTGGTGAAGTTTGCGGCCAAGAAGCTGCGGCTGAAGGGGGTCCGGGAGACCAACAAGGCGCTCATCGATTCGTCGCGGAAGCGCTGGGCCCATGTGGAAGGGGACTACTGCGACGATATCGGCAGCATCGTCACCATGTTCAATGGGAAACCGCTTCCAGAGAACTACAGCGTGCACGTGGAGGAAGACTACTCCGACTGTTGATCCTCCTTTGTCACAAACAACAACGGGTCGCGTGAAGTAAGATCATACGTGGAGGTAGGGGGGACAAAAGGTCGAACTCATCCTACGCGCCGACTTGCATTAAATCCGACCGCGGCTAAAAGATGAGATGTCGAAATGCGACTCCAAATTAATAGTTCTGGTGTCATATTATTAATACAACACGCCCAGTAATAAATTTGAATTAATACTCCTCCTGGTGCCCTAGCACGTGACTGATGACTGAAGCTCAAATGAAGTGGCTTGACGACCTCTGTAGCTTCCACACGCGGATCCCATCGCTCGTCCTCGACGGCCATTTGTTTGGCATTTGTTTGGCATTTGCACAAACCCCATCCATTTGGTCTATATGAAGGCAGTGTAGCAAAGTCATGGTCTTAGCGTCGGACGAAGAAAACGACGAAGAAGATGGCGATGCAGCGAGCTGTGTTGTCGATTAGTTCGGCTCTGATATTGTCAGATAAGTGTGATTTTCAGAGTTTTCCGACGATCAGCATCACGAGAACTCCTCGCTGACGTTGCGGCTTTTTTGTAGAACGCCAAATGGCGAGCATGTGTCGCCAAAGCGGAATCAGGAAAATTCATTCTGCACAAGTCAGTTTACTATACACAGCAATAGGTTTTTCAGAAATCATACAACGTACAAATTTTGCCGACTTTCCACCAGAGGCAGGAAGCGGCTTGAGATGTCACAGCAATGCACCACAGTACGCATTCTTGTTGCTTCTATCAGTGGAACAGGGTTCGTCCATCACAACTATGATGAGCTTACACGCCAACACCATCTGGTCTCAGATAATTATACAGAGCGAGCGAGCTACAGTACGCTAGTTAGCTCGACTGCAAGTTTATCTTTACGATTACGGCTACACTAGAAGTGCACGAGAAATTTCTTGAATTTTGTTCTTGACTTCAGTACGCAGGAGCCTATTCTCGTCCAAGGCGGGGAGTAGGTACACGCACTAGCTTTGCCATAGAAAGTTTTCTTGTTTTCTCGAACTCGCTTTAAAGAGCATACTTTTGCAGGAATCAGTATGTATTGTACGTGCCTACAACTAGCCAGTTACATGATCGATCTTGAGTTGTATAGTTGAAGCATAAAACGCCTACAACTTCCATCACAGCTCACAAAGACATCGATCCAGACTCGACCGCACAGCATGCGAGGAGCATTCTTCATGCCGGACTTGTTCTTTACGCTGATCTCGCAGCTGGGTCTTGCGGGTCGTTATGGCGACTTCTGGCGACGTTTTTCTGTTTCCGCATGAATCCTGTTCGTGATCTGATCGTGATCCCCAGCGGTCGTTGTGCCAGTGCCTGTGATCGTGAATCAATAGGGTTTCTGCAGCAGCCCGTGTGGCGAACTCGTTTGCAAGATGAACAACAAATTTACCTAGTAAATTTAGTTCATGGCCATGGCGGCTGCAGCACCCCCGACCGCAGCAGCACGTGCCGTCGCTGCGCCGATCGCCGGGTTTGCGCAGCGACTCGCAGCACAAAAACCGCACCCAACGTCTTGTTCGCGACTCCACGAGCCGCGCCAGAACATCGCCCGGGATCATTCTTGGCAGCAGTACTTGGATGCTGTATTTTCCCAAGAGCGCCCTCCTGGTGATCCACATCGCGCCCGCACCGTGGAGTTGGAGTTACAACTCAGTGATGTATCGGTGAAGCTGCGCGGAAGCCGGCAGCGGAACTGTGACCGCGCTGAAGAGGCTGCATTCCTGCGGCAGCAACGCGATCTGCATTGGCATCCGGGCTACCGACGTCTGCTGCAGGAGCTCGGACGTCGATCTGCAAGTACCGGCGCAGTTAGAAGTTCGGACGTGAATCTTCTGCAAGACCTCGCGACGTGCAACGAGGAGGTCGGCGCGCACCGATGGACGTGGCAGCACGTCGGGGATCTAGTGCAAGCGGTGGCAGTGACGCTGGCGAGGCTGGTGGCGCGCGGTTCGGCCGTGTCCACGCCAGGGACCGCTGCGACACGACGATTTCCCGTGTGGTCCGCCTCGGACGCGGCGTCGGTTCTGGGTGCATGCGCGAAACTCGGATACTACGACGAAAATGTTTGCAGCCAGTGCCTGGACGCGTTTGTTCTTAATGCGGATGCGGTCGAGTCTTGCGGTGTTCCAGATGTCCGCTTGGGACCCCTGCCGGGTGCCCGCCGCATCGACATGGTACGCATGCTCCTGGCCTGCGGGACACTCGGGCACCAGATGGACAGCCAGCAGCTGTCCAAGCTGATGCTCCAGAGCCAGAGACTGTTTGCGCCCCGCGAGGACGTTCAGAAAGACGAAGTGCCTGCCGTTACTGGCGGGCCCTGCGGTGTGGCGCGACAAACAATTATACGCGAGGAGAGTCCACGGCGATTTGTACAGCTCGCGTATGCGCTTACGTTGCTCCGTAGCAGTGCGCTCCCATGTGGAGGCGGTGCCTCGTCGCGAGAAGATCTCAGCTCGGAAGCGGGACATCCTCACGCATTGCCTTCTTGGCTCGCGAGCCGCCTCTGCAACATGTCAGCGGCCGAGCTCCGCGCCGTCCCAGAGAAGAGGATGCTGATTCCGGTGCTGCTACTACACGGGAACGTCTGCGAGAAAATGCAGGAATTTCGCTCCCTTCTCTTGGAAGACGTCGGTCTTGGAAGAGAGTTACAACGTGCCAGCGACAACACAACGCACCTCTCCAAATTCGAACGGAACATAAAGTCCTTCCTCACCAGTGCAGCGGTGAGCTTTGACGTAAAAACTGGAACTCGAAGTAGTAGTTCGTATCACTTTCGGTTTTCCTACACGCGCGCATGCCGTGACCTCGAGAAGCGTTGGAAAAGCGAGCACGGGGTATCCGTGGACTTTGTGCTCGAACTGAATGGTGGAACAGATAGCCCCGATGCCGAAACGGGTGCAACAAAAAATGCAGTTTTCGTTGCCTTCGAAGTGGACGGCCCGGCGCATTTCTGCCTGCAACCCGGGCACGAAAGGCCGCTCGGCCGCACGTTGGCGAAGAAGGAGATGCTACAAAGACTAAGTGAGACATGCTGCGCCAACAACACTTGTATTCCGATGAGCATTCCGTACTTTGAGATCGTGGATTTGAGCCCCACTTGCTATCAAGGTGACGGCGCGTTCAGTGCGGAAAAACTGTGGAATTTTGTGCGAAGAAATCTAATAACGCAGAGGTTAGGCAAGTGACACCGGATTGGTTCGCTTGCTTTCCTCGCTGGGCATCTTAGAACTGCCACCATGATGCAGTGCCAAAGACGGAAGTCAGCAGATCGCTCTGCTTCCTCGTCGTTTTTGCTGTTCCCCTGGCCGTGGCTGCAGTGAGGATGAGCGAGCATGCGTTGGCTTCTCCGTAGAGAACGCCGCTGGATATCGTATTTCTTGTAAGGGTTCAGCACTGAATCCGAAACTCGCCAGCAATTTCTCCGATCAAGCTGCAACGGCACAGACGCAATCAACAGATGGTTCCGACTACTGCTCGCTTCTGCGCCGCGAGCGCCGTCCTTCTCACCACCTGCGCCTCGGCTTTCAAAAACACCTCCCCCGCGGAACGAGAAGATGTCGAGCTCCTCAACGAGCAGATCACGCTCGAGAGCATTGCCGAGGTCGACCCCGAGTGGAAGAACGAGGTGGCCCGCCTCCTTGGCGGCGTGATTTCCGGCCTGGAACGGGGCGGCAAGAGCTCCTTGCTGCAAGGCGGAGCGGCGACGCAGGAGCAGAAGGAGAAAAAGGTGCTGTCGTTGCTGAATACGCAGATCGAGAAGGAATTGGACGCGCTGGTGGAACTCGCGGAGCAGGACGATGTGGATGCGGCGGAGCTCGCGGAACTCGACGACCTGAACGAGACCGGCGCGGATGTGGAGGATTACATGGCGGGGGGCCTGGACGCGGCCGCGGGGGCCGGCGGGCAGGACCAGGATCTTGACGATCAGGAAGAAGACGAGCAGGACAGGAGCGAGGGCGAGGAGGAGAACGAAAACGAGAACGCCGGAATCGTGGACCAAGACGAGGAGGCCGCGAAAGAATTGAACCTCCAGGTGGACCAGTACCTGCAGGCCCAAGATGCGGCGGGAAAGACCGCAAGCAAGTACATTCCGGAAGCGACCAAAAAGGAGGTCGCGAAAATCCTCAACGGAATCATCGGAAGACTGTCGAAGGGACACTTCTGAGGACTTGCTTGATCATGGGTGAGGTGATCAAAATGTTTTTCCAAGGACGCGGTTCTTGATGTGCTCAGGCTCAGCCTCTGATTGAACGTTGAAGATAGTTGAGTTTTTATTTTTTCCAGCGATGTACTAGGATAAGGCACCGAAGACGAGGAGCCTCCACGTAGGCAAACATACACACATCAGAAAGGAAACTCACGGACGAGACAGATGTCAGAGAGCAGAAGGACCTGCATCTGTATCTGGTCTTACCAGTACGCGCTTCAAGTTGGAGTCAAGTCTTTCATCTGGTGCGATTCTCGCGTGTGGGCAGTGACTGAACAAGCTTTTTGTCGCTCTTTTCGTCGTGGGCTGGGTCACTCGTGCATGCGTCTTTTCGTCATGCTGCTACTTTGGCTGAGTCTGTTCGTGGTCACAGTTTCATGCGAAAAAGGAAAGAAAAGGTGTCATGCAGCAGGGACGCGGTCGTGTGGGTAGCAGGGCAGCTAATTCTAAAAGACGATCGGGTGGTTCACCACCCGAAGGCGTGTTAGGCTTTGTCACTTCTGCTATTGATCTCTTCGTCTTTCATTCTTTGAATTTGATCCCCCTCATCTACTCAGAATAGAGTCAGTTGGTTTGGACCCATATTTTGGATGCTGTACTAGTGACGACGACGAGGATGGAATGGGCCCGGCGTTTGGGGGCCACTCCAGTACTCCGCACGCTGCTGACGGTGCACTTCGTTGTCGCCCCTCCGGGTGCGGATCTGGTCTCGGCCATGGTAGCTCCAGGTCCAGCGAATAGTTACATCAAGAACGGGCGCGAGAGAACGGTAATGAGCGCGCAGCGCCACGAAGATGAAACGCCCGAAAGGTCGGGTATAGTCGAGAATACCGGAGCAGGCGACGCTGAGGGCGACACGACAAATCTTGATCTTCCTGGTGCACCTTCAACTACAGCCTACGCTCAGGACAGCTCGTCCTCTTTCCTTCGGTCGACATCAACCGCGGGACGAACAAGTGTCGCCCATGGTGAAGAGGAAGATGAGGATGTTGGCAAGGAGACGCCATGCGGTGGGGTGGGGTGGTTGTTGCCTTTGCTCCTCGGTTGCCTCGTTCTCGCCGGGGCTGCCATTATTTTTCTGGCGGTCACCGGGAGGTTGAGCGGCAAACCCTTGAAGCCCGACGAGGAGGGGAAAGCGCAAAGCGTAAGCTCCAGGGTCGGCAACACCGAAAATGCCACCGGCGCCACGCAGGACTCTACTACTGACGAAGACTCTGCCCGACGAACGGTAACCTAGGATGACTCGTCTCGGCCTTGTTGTTCCGGTGCGGCCTACCCGCGGCCCGGAGAAGCCCGAGGCATTGCAAGCACACAGACTGCAATTGAATGTAACAAACATGAAAAAGGAAATACTCTCAGGAGTCCACCCAAGGTTTTCGCTGTGTCTGATGAGTCGAGCCAGCAACACCGTCTCGCTCGCCTTCTCAGTTAAGTAAGTACTTACGGGGAGAGTGAACCTCGGTGCAGCACAGTAGCTGTACACTCCATCCTCATGAGAATGTGAATGTGCCGCACCGCGCTGTTCTATCGGCCCGGACAGGCCACGGGGTCTGCCGAAGAATGTTGAGGAATTTGGAAACCTTCGTCGATGGTGCTTTTGCCTGGTAATTCAATTTCCGTTACAAATTTTGCAACCTTCGGTAGTCTTTTTTGTCATGATGGTTGTAGGACTTCCGTCTTTCTGCTGCATCGAGAGACGAGTTGCGAGTCAAAGGGACAAAACACAGACACCGTGTCCGGGTGTCGCTGTTGCTACATCACTCTCCTTCGTCAAAGCCATGCTTATCGAGCTTTCGTACTCATGCCCGCTGCTTTTTCCGCAGAAAAAATTATTTGTGGCGACGAAAAGTTGCTACACCCGAGTAATCCCCCTGGTCTTCAGCCTTTTTGACGAGCTTTCCGTGTATGTAAATACTTTAAAGTTCGTCTAGTTTCAATACGATCAACTAGCTAAGTATCTTGTGCAGAAGTTTCACCGCCTCCTGTAATCTCCCAATCGTTGTTGAACTTTTTTTTAGCTTTCGTGGCTTTTTTTTTATGGCGGAAGTAGGTAACGAGCAGGAGATGATGCAGCCCGTGGCAGGACGGTCCGACGCGGCGCCGGACCTGAACGCCGCGGGGGGTCAAGAATTCGCGTCTACTGCGTACGCCGCGTCCTACCCCGCGATGAGCGAGCTGCAAATCGACGAGCTGGAAGCCGCCGACGCCCACGGCTCGTTCCGCCAGCTGCGCCGCAAGGTCATGTACGTGTCTCTGGCGAGCAGTCTCTGCGTCATCCTCACCGGGGTTCTGAAGTATTGAGACCTACTTTTTTTGTTTCTACGTGTACGTCTTCTGCTGGGTGTCCAGCACCTTTGATTCAATTACTATACGCGTATCCGATGCGCAAACCGATGGAACTCCTGGGGTGTGCGTGTGTAGTGCTCGTTCGTGGCGGTTCCGTTTGCAACTCAGTGCGCCAACGCGCCTGCTTTACGTTTAGATTCGTGGTTGTATATTATTAATTTGCTAGTCCATTACCATAACCATTTTGATGAAGGTGGTCGTACTCTATTCATTGAAAGCACCGACCACACGTCAGTTACCTGTTCCAGATCGAGACCCAGCTGGAGATTATGCGGATTGTCGACTCTGTGTCCGGAAACACCCCTGATCACCCGCCCTCGCCCGACGGCCCCCCGTCGCCTGACCCCGCGAAGAAGGGTCTCGTGTTCTTCGTCTTCGCCGGACTTCCCGCCGTGATCGCCGGCCTGAGCATTGGACTCCTTGTGCCGGCGTGCGGGTACTTCGGCGCGAAGTGGGTGAACGAGTGCTACCTCTGCATGTTCTGGTCGTGTAGCTGTTTGGGCACCGTTGGCGGTTTCGTGGGCATGGCCATCACGGTGTGGATTATGACGTGGGCCATCCCGGGCGTCGACCACTGGGTGGCGCACTGCGACCCCGCGGCGGTCTGCTGTCAGGGTAATATAATTTTTTAGTTGTCCACGACCTAATAGGAACGCTCTGATGTGCGGCAGCGGTCATTGGCTTTTGTTCAAATTGCTTCGTATAGTTGGGGCCGATCAGCTGTTGATACGACCTATGACTACACGCACCCTGTGATATCAGGTCTCGACACTTGCGATCCGCACACGGGTCTTCCCACGCCCGACTTCGAGGAGAAGTACCGCGACTGCATTCTCGGGGCCCATCTTTCTTACGACCGCAAATTTGGGCACGAGGTGCGTCACCTGGACCCCTTTCGCTGCGACGTGACCACGAAAATCCTGTTGAACTGCGAGCACGTCGAGCACGACGACGACATGGAGCGGCGGTTCGACCGGTTTCAAAGGATGCACCCCGAGAACAAGTGGCTCCGGGACAGCTACCCCACGAAGGAGATCGAGTGGACGCACGCGGGCGGTCACCCGACGGAACCACTTCCGATCCCACCGCGCGTCGTGCACGCGCGGAGCCTGGTCGAGGAGGGGACAGAGGAACTGGCGAAGTTCCGCGAACTGAACGACGCGGACAAGCTGAAAAACATGATGGAACATTTCAAGCTGCCGCTGTTCAACGGACATGCTGGTGATCCGATCAACAATGCGGCGACAACTTCTTCTGAACCAATCTCTGCTTCCGCTTCGGCCGACGCCGTGCAGGAGCCCTCGGCTGGCGGAACCAAGAATTTTTTCCAGGACCTGATGCACAGGTACCAACACAAGCCGGTGTTCGGGCCCGGGGGGACGTTCAACAACCCCAAAGAGATGCAGGAGAAGTTAGCGGAACTGAAGAAACACCCGGGGAAGCATCTGTCCCACGGCGTGCAGGAGGCTGACAAGAAGCACGTGGGGCCGGGGCTTCTGGACCTCTTGAAGCAGCAGCCGCTGGTGCAGCACGGCGCGCAAAAAGGAAAGGGGATGTTTGACCA
The DNA here is from genome assembly GCA_005223375.1 of Amoebophrya sp. AT5.2. Lineage (NCBI taxonomy): Eukaryota > Dinophyceae > Syndiniales > Amoebophryaceae > Amoebophrya > Amoebophrya sp. AT5.2. The sequence goes on from RXOD01004549.1 coordinate 20,408, forward strand.
CGGGAAGCACTTTGTGGAGCGTGGGGAGGCCAAACTGAAGAACAACAAGTACGTGGGAGAAGCGGGAGAAGAACTGAAGAAACAAGGGGTCAAGTTCGGAAACGTGCGTACGCCCCCTCACTTTGGAGTTCTCCCCGAGGAGAATGTTCACGTCAACTGGAAGCATCCGGAGAAAGCGATCGGGGACGCCGTGCACCATCCGCCGACGAAGGCAGACTTCGAGAAGCTAGGCGGGT